>JAEAOA010000548.1:1210000-1250000 GCA_016746295.1 Potamilus streckersoni | reverse complement strand
TTTTACACTTGGATTAACAAATATGACTCACCACCAGTCAGTAGATCATGATTTTAAAACTCATGCTACGTAAAATGTGATCTTTTTACATATGGTCAGACCAAGATTCGCACAAGATACTTTCATTCTTGACATCAGTTACCAATCTTGTTGAAGTTGTGACATTACACGCATATTAGAGTTCTTTGTATATCAATATGGTTATCCTATGAAATCTTGACTATTTGATCGACTGACATGTAAGATGCTCCCAGATTGCATTGATATCCGATTCCTCATTGATATTTTTCTGTCCATTCTGTCAGAATGGCGAGATCGGAAAACAATTTCGGACAAGTGGGTCTAATTACCCAAATTATTTGCCATCAATTGAGTGGAAAGAAATAGGAAATTGCAGCTCCTCCCTGCTCTAACCGCTGACCGTCAGTACCGTCCACTGCATTGTATCTTTCCGGTTACTTTGGACATATTTTCTCCTTGATTACGCCAGATGTTTACGATGAACCAGGTTAAGACAAGGTTCGGACAGTCTTTTACGGATACCCTGACATTCGGAGGTCATCGGCGGAGCAACGTAGCATCGATAGGCTCTTAATGAGTCGTGAAGTCGTTGACAAGCAATGTGACCTCCCTAAATAGCCCCTTTACTTGTCTGGTTATTGTAACCTTAAACATAGATTTGCCATTTTATAGCAGTCACAGGTCTAAACCTGGAATGCTAATGCAAAGACCAATGGAACAGACGTGTTCCTATTTTAAATTAAACATCACTTGATTTACCTTACGTAGACATTATTTTCATGATTGTTTAGCACTCCTTCTATACGATGTATTGAATTTTTACATTGTTTATAAGTGGCTAACATGATTATCTTTATAAGAAACCTGTATTATTTCCAAACCTTCTGAAGTAAAGAACTATGGGTCTATATGTGTCGGAGGCAACCTATCGATTGCAGTTGGAAGGTATCCACTATGGAATTTTAATGAATTCATTCAATGCTGGAATTTTTTCTCTATTTTTGCCTTTGCGCCAAAATATGTAAAATTGTAGCATTATTGTTAGTTATAGAGAGATTTTTTTTGTAATTAAAGAAGATATTCAAAAATGTGAATAGAATAAGATTATATTTTCGGTAGCAAATTTGTCATTTAAAGAAAACGTTTATTACAACATAGATTGCACAATAGGTCCATATCTAAACTTTTCATTATATTATTTTTTTGTTCGGAGACACATTTAAAAGTCTGGATCCTTTGAACCCCTTTTTCTTGCATGGGGATAAGGACTTATTCTTATTTACTTATTTACTCATTCCTTTTAATTTTTTGTGCCTTAAAAAATGAATATTTATCCATTTTCTCTCTCTCTCTCTCTCTCTCTCTCTATATATATATATATATATATATATATATATATATATATATATATATATATATATATATATATATATATATAGTGATGAATGCTACACTAATTCCCAACAGATATGCAAGACATTACAAATATCTGATTCTCAACAGATATGCAAGACTGAATAGATGAGCTCACCACGATCTTGTCACCAACTTTTTAGTTAATCTGATATGGGAAATACGTTCAAAGTGTAGGTCACAATAAATTAAAGTTGAAAAGAAATTAACGTGCACTAAAGTTAAGGATTTGTATGGTTTTCTATTAATTTACAGAAAATTTAGTATTTATACATCACTAACCACTTTTTCTTTTGAGTTCTTACAGCTCTTTACTGCGAAAGTAAACTTTCATATTTTTTTGCTCGCTGAACACGGATGAAATTAAATTGCACTTTATTCTTCATATCCTTAAATTTGGGAGCCGTTTATGGGCTGGAATTTTATGCGTGACATAAGCGACGCTCTAAACGGATAAGATTGTCACGTTCTTCTTCCAACTTGGATTCTGCTTAAATAAATTTTCGTTAACGTTTTGCCAAAAAAGTTTACATTGAAACAAAACATACATATTGTGTAAAAAGTTAAAAAAGGTGAAGTTTATTCTACAAGTTACATCGTATGCCTCTTTTTCAAGCGTAGTTTTTAAATAAGTGATAAAATTTCTCAAAAATTTCGCAAAATTTCTCATTTGTAATGGCTTATTGCATATTGTGTCTTTATAAAAACCTGACACAAAATGATACTTCGCGGAGAAGTGAATGATTGCTCAACGGGTATTCAGATTTCTCCGTGTTTTCCCACGAAAATACCAAAATACGTCTTTGTGACACAAAAATATCTTCCATTCTTAATCCAACGAAATTCTGAAGCTGGGCAAGCATGGTTCACACTTCGGTCATAAGTTGGTGTAATCGTTTTCTATTTCGTTTTATAATTTATACCCCTTTCGTTCAGGATTGCGTTTTACTCCCTCTTCTATTCACATGTTCTTCAGTACAAAGTCGATTCCATTATCTTCGACCGTTTAATCTGTCAAAGAATGGACTTCGGGTGAATGCTCAAATTTGCAATTGACATGATGGTTGATGAAGACGTCGCCATTTCGGGACTTGATGTCTCGGTTGTACGAAACAAGCTCTCAAATCTCAGACAAGTTCGGCTAAGATGAAGTGGCTATTCCTTTCAAGAGAGATTAGGAATTAATTGGGATTTATTAGTGGAAGGACTTTAAACTTGTTAGCGACACAGAACATTTTAGAAGCAGTACAGAAAACAAAATCACCATGACTGGAGGGTATTCTTGCACATTAATGGTATAAGCATTGCAAAGAGGCACTAAAGACACCATTAACTGGAAAGCGTTGAACAGGGTTCCGCTCAGACACAGATAGTTGCCGATCCCTCGAGGTCTCCGTCTGTAAGACGAGGAACAGGTCATAGAGGTTTACTTATATTTTGACCTAGGATAACTTATGGAAAACAGTGATGTGTTGCTAGCCATTTTTAAAGCTAAATGTTTGTCAAGAAACTCTGATGTCTTCTTTTCAGTTAGCTGTATAAATACGAGTACAACACTTTCTTTAAAGGGTTTTGCGTAATTGCGCACATCCAGAAAGCATCAGAAAACAAACTCAGAATAAACATAATAGATTTGTCTACTTGCATCTTTGCATATTTTTGTGTTCAGTTTCTTCTTGTATAATGCTAGTTCATACCAATCGTTTAATGCATGAAATTAAATTACATTAGAAAATAAGTCAAAAGCTTGAGCTTAAAGAGAACCGAGACAGCTCATTTGGTGGACTGTCATGGCCAGAATCAAAAGGGATTCGGTTTCCATACTCTCCACGGTCATCTGTAGTAGGCTGCCACGGCATGCCCTCGAGGGAAAGACAATAACCTCCATTTCCTTGTACTGATACACACTGTATTATATAATGTTTTGAATTGAAACAAGTCCGTAAAAAACACAGGCATCTAACCGAACTTGTGACAGAGTGGATTATGTTAGAAATTTGAGATAGGACTTGGGAGCAGATTTTCTATGGTATTCCCCAGGTTGTGTGTCAGCGTCCTACCTGTAAAGTCTAGATTTGTCCTTATTTCCATTTCAATGTGACTCAACAAACGACAGAAATGGCTTAAATAAATCATCTCCTCATTAGCGGTAAAATGGTCGGATTTCATATATCATAATCAGAACAGTTGCATGATTCCTTCGCTCTTAAACCACAATGATCCGTTCCCATGGTGGGAATGCAATAATAGAGCAAATATACGACGGCCTTCAACGCGACAACATTCGTACCTTCCTTTTCTTATTTTTCCACACTCTGCCTTGGAAGCATCACTATCGGGGATCGTTTAACTGTTGCTGAAAGCCCCAAAACCGAGGGGAGTACTCTGGCGTTCTTTCGAAAGACATGATATAATTGAAGAAACTTGCGCCCCTGAGGTGTTTCTCTAAGAAATAACAAGACACGAATTTATTTCTGCTTGTAGCGATATTTATTTAACAGAGTTAATTACTAATCTGACACTGTAATCAGAAATGCAAGTTAAATTTTTATTGTCGGGGCGTGTGATGATTCCGCTTCAAAGAAGAATGTGATATGCATGGATACGATCTTAATAAGTTCCTAAAACTCCACAACAAATCTAAAGGGTCTTATGGAGAAACACGTGTTTTAGATAAAATACAGCTCGTTTTGGCTGATTTTGTTTATAACTTACAATGCATCTGCTACTGCTACCACTGCTACTGATGCTAGTACTACTATGAAGATGATGATAATAATAATAAGAAATAGATTAAGAAAAATTGCTTACAAACATTACAACAACAACAAGAACAATAATAATAATAATAATAATAATAATAATAATAATAATAATAATAATAATAATAATAATAATAATAATAATAATAATAATAATAATAATAATAATAATAATAAAAATGATGATAATGATACTACTACTACTACTATTAATAATAATAATAATAATAATAATAATAATAATAATAATAATAATAATAATAATAATAATAATAATAATAATACACTGAAGACATTCATATCTTTGGACTTTGCATTTTGAAGAATCTTTTTTCAAAAACATTTTTCGACGTATCTGAACGGTTTTTGAAATCTATCAATATCATTCATATCACCTTCGGACAGTGAAAATTTGTATTTGTTATCCATAAAATAATTAATTTTAATGCGTGAAACTTCACATTTAGACCTTTTTTAAAAGATAATGATCATATTCGAAAAAGTGGATATAAGGGTAAAATTTCATAAATTATAGGTTTTTTTTACAAAGTTAAGGTTAAACTCACGTGACCAGTATAAAGACGCTAACTCTAATGGAATTAAATTTTTAAACAGCTGCTTAAGTGATTCAAATTTTAAATATTAGGTGTACCTTTTACTTACTTCCTTTTAAAAAAATTACAGTTATCATAAAACATTATCTTCAAATGTTCTTTTATGAAAACAAAATCAAAATCAGACTAAATAAGCTATGTTGTTTTTTAAAGACTCGGGTGCATCGCCTATCATTTATTGCAGAAATGTATTTTAGTGAGGCATTTTTTTAAAATAAGTTTTTCATTAGTTCCGTCAAAGGTATGCATTTCACTTATTCTAAAGTCGGTGCAATACTGGGTATAAATAACTCGACATATCAGATGAAATTTTGATCGGATTTTGGATGAAAGTTTGATCTTTTTTTGGATGAAATTTTTATCGGATTTTGGATGAAATTTTGATCGGATTTTTTTATTATGCAAGGTTTATCTATATATGTGTCTTAGACACTCTAAAATATTTAATTTATAACTATTTAAAAAGAAATAGATAATTCTGACTTGAAATTGAAAAACAGCTTTGTATGCTTTTTCTGCAAGCCGCATAACTTGCAAAAGAATAATGTGATGCGCTTTTGTACTTGAATAAATTAACAAAAGTTTGCTTCCTACTTGAAGTAATTCTTATGCAACCATGATTGGTCAAATGTCTGTTAGAGTAGAGTTACTGATGATAGTGTGTGTGTATGTGTGTGTTTTAAAAAATTATGTAAGCAAGTTAGTCTGTGATATGGTTCGTTCAATTACATATACCTATGTACGGGAATATAAGTTTCTCAATAAAGAAACCAATGATTATAATTAAAATACTACTTATGCTAAGATAACTAACATTTCTGCATACCCCTGTAAGAAAATAATTCTGCGGGGGGGCCTCACCAAAAAGTTATTTGATAGAAATATTAATCCCAATTGCCCCACCCCCAACCAACACTTGCCGGGTTGTTTGGGAGATTGCTACACAATTGTTTGTATATTTTGTAAAATAAAATACATTCATTTTGCTTTTTCACAGTCTCAGCAATTATATAACAAGTAATTTTAATTTTCAATATTGTTTATTAATCCTTGTATGAGAGAGAGAGAGAGAGAGAGAGAGAGAGAGAGAGAGAGAGAGAGAGAGAGAGAGAGAGAGAGAGAGAGAGAGAGAGAGAGAGAGAGAGAGAGAGAGATGCCTCGCTTGTTACCTGCATTTCCAGTTATCTTGGTTCTCTCAAATCTTCGTATCTGTTTGATACTATTGCCCCAGCGATAGCTAAAACTTTTTCATATTTATTTGCCCATTTTAATTCGATTAAAATAAAAATCCACATTTGCCGTCTTCCTATAAACTAGTGTGACAATCAGCTTTTGGTGATGAACGTGGACAGCAAAGAATGAATTGATGCGGATAAACATTCTATGTTTATTTTACACTTGTTATTCGCGCTTTTTGAGGATTATTAGAATTGACAAGATAAACCGAAAATAGATGGGAGGGGTAGAAGTCTCTTATCAAAATGGATTAATGGATTAACTCTTAATGAAATAGGCATTAAACTGAGACGTACATGCGAATATTTCTTTCATTAAAATCTGTACACTACCGTGCCGTATCAAACGTATGAAATCAATAGTACTCAAAAGGTTTATGAGTTGCATAAAAAAAATAGAATTTACCTTTCTTTGTCGATATGCTTGCAAAATAATTGCTCAAATCGAGACAGATACATGCATCATGGATTATAAGATATGTTATTAAAAAAGTGAGTACACAACACAACAAAAATTAATTACTTTCCGATTTGTCCATAATTTCGTAATTTTTTCACACTTTGAACATCATCATACATAAAATTAATAACTTTTTGGCACATTTTTGGATTTGTATTTGGTGTTATACGGCACAAAAACATTCTGAAAATTATTTCGTTCCAAGAAAACGCCGTGTTTCCGATCCAAGCTTATTTGAGATAGTCGAACTCAAAGTCTTCTGATCAGAACTACAATTCCTTAACCACATGAGTCCACGCGGCTGAGACGTTTTGGGATTGGTAGTGAAAGATTTCAAGATCTAGATTTCACTCTAACCAACTACCTGCTGACACATACGGAACATGTGTCAGGAATGATAAGTAACACGTATAAAATGCCGACTACATAAAAAAATTATCAGGAGTGACTTTGAAAGGAGAAACTCAACATGTTTACAACAAAGATGTATCTTTATATTGTATTCGATGACAGGAGGTTATCCGACTCTCACGTTTTACTTCCGTTTTTGATACGTAATATACAGTGATAGAAATGTCGGTAATTACAACAGGTAGTTGTTAGGCTAAACAACTCTTTTGAATCTTATCACATAATGATCGTAAGTACTAATGATATGTGTCATTGCTGGGATTGACCGAATGTAGATGACAATCAAATAGCCACGGGGTCTTGTGGACAAAGATCGTATCACAAATCAATTTGTCATTTAATGGACTCTACCTGCAAGCCTTACAAATATCCCTGCTTTACTTTAGCGCTCGAATAATAAATATCACAATCCCCACCCCACGATTGTTATAGGGGTTGAAAGTTGGTTAATATGATAGGAAGACGGGAAAGAAGAAAGAATACTAAGGAGAAAGAAAGGAACCATGAACTGATATGCCACCACCCCTAACAAAATAAAAGCAAAGAAAGAAACCCATAAACAAACTCAGACATAAGTGTGTACATAAAATAAATGTCAACTCAACTAAATATTTAGGTAAGTAAGTAGAAAGTAAGTAAATATAAATAAGTAAGTGTGTGTATATATATATATATATATATATATATATATATATATATATATATATATATATATATATATATATATATATATATATATATATATATATACTTGCAGGGGTCAATATTAATCTTGTAATTTGATATTTTTGAGGTTCGACATCAAAAATTGCATCAATTATTTGACGACGGTAGTGCAACGGTCAGCGTTATACAATTTTTTTTCGTGTCGCAGGTTCGAACCCCGGCCGAGTCATACCAAAGACTTTTAAAAATGGTACTAACAGCTGCCTCGCTTGGCGCTCAGCATTAAGATGTTAGTGTTAGGACTTGTTGGCCAGGTGTCAGGGTAATGTGACTGGGTGGGACATCATGCTACATGTCTTTGGCATGACGCCCAAGTACTAAAATGTCACACTGCAGACATCGTGGCGATATAGCTACATTTCTTTTTTTTAAAACTACATTAATAATCTAAATCACACACACACACTCACACACACACACACTTTTTTCGTGTAATTATCGTCAAGTTGTATATTGATCGTTTGTGCGTTAAATAATAATAATAAATAAATAAATAATAAATTAATAAATAAATAAATAAATAAATAAATAAATAAATAAATAAATAAATAAATAAATAAATAAATAAATAAATAAATATTATTACTGATCACACAATGGGTGATTTGCTGAGACTGAAATAATTTGTAAAGAAAGTATATTTTTCTTGATTAACTGTTTATTCTAATCGTTAATTGCACAAAAATATTTCATAAAAGTGATATGGAATCTTAAAAGAAATATTTATGTTCAATGTTTAATTTACTTTTTACTTGGACACATGGGTCAAACAAGACTAATTGATGTTAGATATCTCTCCACATTGCCTGATAAGGGAGAATTAATTTATTTACAATCTTGGTTCTACAATTTGTGAAAATATTTGCTTAAATTGATGATTTTATACACGTACGATGACTGTTTTATCTATTATTGTTTCCTTTTTTGCTTCACAGAACAATATAAAACAAAATTCCTCCATACTTGATAAAGAAGTTAACTTTGACCAAATGGAAATATTGTGTGTACTCGGATAAAAGTTGAGTCCAACTGCAAATACAAAAGATACTGACCTGAAATTGTATAATGTGCCGGCATATTAGAATCATTGTATTGCTGGTTACTCTTAACAAGCAGCATAGACATATCAACATCGTCGATGCATTATCAAACCTGGGTCTATGCAGTTGGATTCGACTTATAAGCAAGTGCGTACGGTAAGTAAAAATAATTGGTTTTCATTTCTTTGAAATTTGTTTTCAAGAACTAACCAAGAAGAAAACGTTTCCGCATTTTTAAATGAAAATAAATTAAATTTTTTGTGGGATAGGGGGATATATGTTTCAATATCTCTAGTTCATTTATTTATTCATTTATTTATAGCGTTTACAGTGTAAGAAAATAATTATGTCAAGCAAAACAGACAAAAAGTAACCCAAATATACAAATAAATAAAAACAGTAGTATACAATAAGCATATGCACGTTTTTCCTGGATGGTATCCAGGAATGCACAATAAACTCTCTATGTATCCTATTTAAAGCATGTATTTTTCAAAAAATATATTTATCCTTTCACAACTTTATGCATCAATTCTTACACCAATCTATCTATCTATCTATCTATCTATCTATCTATCTATCTATCTATCTATCTATCTATCTATCTATCTATCTATCTATCTATCTATCTATCTATCTATCTATCTATCTATCGATCCATCCATCCATCCATCCATCCATCCATCCATCCATCCATCCATCCATCCATCCATCCATCCATCCATCCATCCATCCATCCATCCATCCATCTATCTATCTATCTATCTATCTATCTATCTATCTATCTATCTATCTATCTATCTATCTATCTATATATCTATCTATCTATCTATCTATCTATCTATCTATCTATCTATCTATCTATCTATCTATCTATCTATCTATCTATCTATCTATCTATCTATCTATCTATCTATCTATCTATCTATCTATCTATCTATCTATCTATCTATCTATCTATCTGTCTGTGTATGTATATCTATATATCGTTCAATCGATTCTACGAGCCAACGGACCATTAATTTCTGTCTTGAACTTGGCAAATTATAACGTCGACAGCTAGATGTCTCTACAATAGACTCCTAAGGTTTTATTTTAAAATTATATGGTTTCATTTTGGATCATAAGGTTACAAAGATCCTTGTACCAAGTGAAATGTGTCATCCAAATTTATCTGTCCGACAAAAGTTCAAAAGCAGTATAATATACCATGCACCATTAATTTTAATGTAATTCCTTCTTTTTCTTCTTTAGTTGTTTCAGATATCTTGGAGAATAAAACTTTCTCGCATATTTGTCCTACATTTTTGCACTTTTTAATGATTTTCATCTCAAACTTTGTTTTCTAGACACCATTATTCTTTATCTCGGTGAAACGGTGTGTGCATTCAGAACAAATCCTGGGTATTTAAATTTTACGGAAATGTAATAGTTCAAACAAGACTATAAGAGTCGCTTGAAACCTTAGATTTATTTATTTTAAAAATAAAATATTGATGATGATGATGTTGATGATGATGAAGAAAATGAAGAAGATGAAGAAGATGATGATGATGATAATGATTATTATTATTATTATTATTATTATTATTATTATTATTATTATTATTATTATTATTATTATTATTATTATTATTATTATTATTATTATTATTATTATTATTATTATTTACATATATGCAAGAGCAGAAAAACTTGTGACTGACCCGATTCATCTTCAGAAAGTGATATACATACGACGTCGCATTTTTTTAAATCACGGAAATTTATATCACAAAAGCAAATGAATGTGTATAACAAAGAATAGCATTCATAATATGTAAAAATATATAACATAATTTTGAGATCATATATTAGAAGTCGCAAAAATCCTAATTCCGCCCTAAAATCAATAATAGCAGAAGCAAGAATTTCACAAATATTTGAAAAACTCTTTGGACTTGGTCGTCATGGCATATATAATATAGCAAGTACAGAAAAAGAAAAATATATTTTGGCAATATCTTATGGAAAAATGCTAAATGTTAATATTTCTTTCTCGGAATGATTTAATGCTCTGTAAACGAAGGTACATATGAAAATATTGAGAAAAATACAGGTAATCTAGGTGTTCCAATAACTTTCCTGAATTACACATCTTGTGATTCAACCTGTCTTATAGCTTTATTGGGCAAATACGTAACAAATGCAAAATTCGTAATAGACTATTTATTGTATCACATTAGAAGCAGCCTGTTTATTTAAAATTATACATTCCACTAATCGAAACAAGATAAAGGAATCTGGTAACTACCAGAGGAACTTTCATTAAATGAAATTAGTCAAAGCATCGGCTTGTTACAAACTTTTCTTCGGGGTATTTATGTTTACAAACTGGAATGTCAGCGTACAAAAGACCAATTTCGTGTCAGACCATGGTTCGACCCAGAAAGGCAAACCAACATACCGTATGTCCATGGTTTAGAATCTTTACTACAATTATGAAGATCCAAAAGATTTTTTGATATGTGAACATACATGTTAAAAGTCACGTTATATACGTGGTCTGCACAGTATGGCCAAAATATACTACTCAAGAAAGACACAAGTTAACTTAACACGTATTTAAATAAATTCAATTTTTGTGCTCAACTGAAGGCTAGACCTGCAAGAATATTTACGGTGAAGAAGATAGGAGTGTCATGTAAAAAGTAGTTACATTCGATTCGTCTCAGTTGTCAAGTCACCACGCCCTTCTCCTATACCAAACAAAAGCTCAATTTCTAATTGTGCAACAGTATGTAAACATCCTCCGGGCCATACCAAGTAACAACAAGTGTCCGGACCGGAAATTTGTGCTAGAGATTGATAGATTCATTAGTATAGGTTAAAGACCATTTGGCTTCTCTCTATCAGGTCTGAAAGGCGTAAATACATTTTTTCTCGCAAGGTAGCAATTCATAGTTTTCATATGATTGGCCAGAATAGCGATAGTCACGAAATAGTGTGTGCTTAACGTCAATGCATTATTTGAGCTAAAAATGTACTTCGGTTTCGCTACGACTTACAGCATTACCCGACAGTAGTGTGTTTTTATCTTGAGCTATTTCAAAATACTAAGTTCTGTTCACCCGATGCTGCACGAGCAAAGTGCTTGCGCTAAGAAAAAAGATAATCTCTTGTTCTCTGGTTGTGAATTTTCAACCACAATATGGGTACTTTTTAAAGTAAACTGTTCGTTGTTTTATCACAATACAACTAGTTGTGTCAGGAAGCTCTCCAATTTTAGATGGCTTTATGACCAACAGAGCCTGTAAGGCAAAATGCTTAACAACATTCTTGGCCAAACCAGTTCTGGCATTGATTGTACTTTGAGAAATACGTACAACAAAATCATTTACGGGATCAGTTTACCGCCGTAGAACTGATTTTAGATGGATAGTCGTAAAAAATAAAGTTTCTTGCAACCGGTATGCTGCAGTCGATGGCTCCAACGCTGGTAGTGGTACAATCGCAGTGGGGACCAAAGCTTCGGGACCAACGGACATAATCATATCTAATCAAATCTAAATCGACTTTGATACTCACACTGATAAATCACACATTTTTCGTAGTTAAATTAAAAAAATTGATCATCCAAAGTGACAGATCGATATGAAAATCATTTTTGTTTATGTTTCATACGTTGATTCTTGTTTGATTAATCGTTGAAGTTACATGTTTTGATTAGTCCCATTTAAGTAAGATATCATTTCCATGTATCCATTATTTAACTCGGTGCGCATAATTTATCCATAATTCCTGTAAATATTTTATAGATTATATTTATAAATTCTAATCACAGATGGATTCCAGAGACTATAGAAAGTATGAATAAATTGTTTTTATTTTCACTTGACCTAGATGTGAATCATTCTAATGAAACATTCCAATCTAATTGTCAACAAGACTGAGCTTAGAATGTTCCAAACTCAAATGTTATGTAGACGTCCGATTTACAACCTAGAGTTAACTATGTAAACATTTGATTTACAAACGACATTATTTAAAGTACAACCTACTATCATGGACAAACATTAGGTAAACCCATCCTCAACTTATTTGTGGCGGGTTTACTGATTTTGGCTTTTGGATCTAGACATGATTGTAATCTGCCCGATATCAGGTAAAGTCAATATAAAGTATTGCTTATGGGCGGAATAAATAGATAATCTGAGCGAATACATAGACCAGAATAACTCGAGCGCCCATTACAAATTTACAAATATAGACAAAATTTAATCAAATTAAAAATAACTAACATTTTACAAGCAAATGATATAAACGTTACAATTCGAGAAATGCATTTCTTCATTTTCTTTTTCAAACTAATTAAAATCAAAAATACAAATATGATTACAATATTAGCCGATTCTGTTTATGATAGAATCAAATCATTTAACAGTGAGACAATCTAATAACACTGCCTTGTATCGATTCATAACCTGGTGTTCGATTCTGTCCAAAATGTCCACTCACTCTTTCTCTGGACTCCCTCGCACCGGTAAGTCGTTTTTGCTTTACTTTTATTTTTCCTAAATTCTTGGTATCTCGCCTTTCCTTTTTGGCTTTCCTCTCTGTTTGGACTGCAAAACGTCTCTCTTGCCAGAACTATCTCACATTGTAAAAATACCAACAGAAGCAGCCTAAATCTTCCGTCAGATTATATATATATATATACGTGATACATCATTAATCTCACCCCTCGAGTACAGATACAATTCTATCGGATTCAGACAGACATCGATGGCTATCTAGACTCGTTGGTCATGACAGAACTTACAACCTAGTTCCACAGACTAATTGTCTGCTAATGAACATTTACACCACACCGAGACAGTAATTCCTTACTAGTCTCATTACATGAGCATGAATGAAATTTCTTACCCTAAGTTAGTGTTACAAATACACTTACTAAACTCGTTTGGATAATTTTCGCGGCTTCCCGTAATATTTATAATCCAACAATTCGTCAATGTATAAAAATGTACTATATCGTTGTACGAGTTCAGATAAATGAACTCAACACAATTATACTAGATACATAATTTCCTATATAAAATAAGCATGAAATTATGAATACATATTTTCTACAATAATCGAGACTATAACTTAGCGAGTCGTCAATGTTCATACAAAGACAAATTTCTTTGTATGGACTCGGATAAACAACTAAACACAAATATACCATATCAAGAAAATGCATGAATTGATATACAACTTAAACAAATACATCCCTGCAAATGCATCCAAATACAAGCAATTAAAATTAAATCAAACAAATCATCAAGGTATCAACGACTTACATGAGATTTATGCAAATTCCTTGTGTCTCAAGCTTTTAATGTCTGTCAAATCCTTCAGATAATAGTTTTCCCCTTGGATGCTTTGTAGCGAAAAATTTACTCAGTTTATTCTCAAAGTCGCTCAAAGTTTTATGTTGTTTTCTCTTGTAGTAAAGTGCAGACTGGTTTGCAAATATCACAACTGCACATTTAAACTGAAAGTTTCGTGTGAAACCACGCAACCTTCTACAGCTTAACTAATCAAAATTACATAAAAATTTCCGCCTCACTTGCATTGAAACACTGCCATACGTCTAACAACAGATGGTTACTAACTGTTTTCTGGTTAATGTTATATCTGTCAGCTTCCATACAAACCATAACTTAACTCTGTTCCAAAAAGTTTAAATAAACTAAGCCATTAATTATATATCGATAAATCCTGACTTTGGCTGAACCAATCAGTATATTATGGCATTTTAAATGCGGCCATTCCCCATGAATCTAGTTAATTGTACATGTTTTACCTAAATGTTGCCTACAGATATTAGCAATAACAAAACAGATATCGACCTAAAATTTGGTCTGTTACAAGCATGCACTATACATGTACATAACTCTGTGTGTGTGAGTGTGTGTGTGTGTGTGTGTGAGAGAGAGAGAGAGAGAGAGAGAGAGAGAGAGAGAGAGAGAGAGAGAGAGAGAGAGAGAGAGAGAGAGAGAGAGAGAGAGAGAGAGAGGTATATCTTTAAACTGTGACAAACATCGTGAGCATGTCATCAATTGACATCACTGACATTGCGCGCTATGCTGAGAATATGTGTTGCAGTATCGCATTGGAACTTTTTAGCCTTTGCAAAGAAATATATTGCACGTTATAGATCTTTTTATTTTCCGTTACAATCCATTCTTTAATGTAAGAATTATTTTCCCAAATTATTTCACTTTTTGCAACTACTTGCACAATATTATTCTTAGAAAAAAGAGATTGAAACCTGATAATTCGAGATTTAGAATATTTTTCGAATTCGAGTTTTTTCCTGAATCCAGAGAACTTTTCACAACATGCATTTATTTTAAACAATTTGCAGTATTTTGATTTCATTTTTTTCCAAATTAGGATCTCAGCTGAAAGTAAAATTGTTTTAATTCCAATTGTTTATTAAAATACTGATTTTTCATATACAGTGGCGTCACTAGGGTTGGTGTCACCAAAGTACGGTAACTCATGACGTCGCCCACATAGAACCCCTTCCTGTACACATGTTCAAAAATTTTATAGATAGTCATTGGTATGACTTCGTCTGATGGTGTCATCCGGTATGGTCTGCACTCCCGTAGATGTTTCGACTTTATGTTACTGCATTTACATCAGATACGTAATTTAATACTTTCATTAATGCAAAGTTTGGGCTATCTCGGTATTAGGGTACCTATAATGCGCTGAAAAACGGCATTAATCCCTAAGCAACAGCAATGTTGCTTGTATGCTGAACAATGTGATTAATTTGATAACGTATAAGAAACGTTTGGGTTGATCACAACGTAACCGTCTTCTACCATTTATCGTCTTCATTGGATTTCAATTAGATTGTACTGAGATTTTTAGTACGACAATTATAGCATTTCATCAAGTTATTTAAGTATATTAGTCTCATTTAAAAATCATTTTAGCAACAAGTTATGGAGAGAAGTAGAATAATCTCTAAAAATACATTAGCTGAGGAAGTGGACTTACACTCAATTGTGCGTTGGTGTCCTGTTATTTTTTTTTTTAAAGTTGATGTTGCTTGCTTTTCATACTGTAGTAAAGGAAGTGATCTGTCGTTCTTTTATGCTGCAGTAATGTTTCATTACAAGAGATGGCAAATGGCATAGACTGCTATCGAATTAATAAATAATTTCAACGTATTATTATTTCAGTTTAACTAGTACCTTCACGCTGTCATCAATCATATACTATCAGGGTTAGGTCTAGAAGACCAGCGGATCTAACTTTGAAAAATGCCATCCACGATTCTAATATTTCATCCCTTTATTCTCCATACACTTTAAACATCTAGAGAGAGGCCAGTGTCTATAATGTTTTGATGCTTTTTAAGGGGTGGAGGGTTGAGAGTGATTAAGTATATTTATGTTTGTCAGAGAATGGGGGCAGGATGAAACCAATATTTTCTGTATTATAGTCTTATCAGCACATCGAAAATGATTTGATGAATAAACTCTTCAGAAGCCGATATATACTTTCCGGAAAGCATGGGTAGGGAAAGGTCGACTGCATATGATATTAAAACTTGTAGGAACGTTTGGTTCATTGTCTTTATAGGTACTCATCAAAAATACACGAGTCTAGCTTTTTATCCTTGTGTCTATCATTGATTATTTGTGATGATTTGTTACCCATTTTGAGAACTTCTCACCTAAAGTAAAAAAACTATCTTATTCTATCTCAGGTCATCGAGAGCATGTCCTGAAGTTTGTAAAATATGGTGTATATAATTCGATGCTAAATGTGCAGACGAGACTAAAAATTGCCTCCAATAAAATAACAATGGTTCTTAAACATAAATATTTATATACTACTGGCGTCCATAAAACGTCGTATCTCTATATAAAATGAAAACAAAAACAACATTTACACTATCATAGAGGGCTACTCTACTGTAAACAACTATTCTCGCAAATGCCAATTTTTCCGTATTTCCCGAGAAAGAATCTCGTTCAAACATCCTGTCTTTATGGATTGTCCAATTTGACCTCACATTCGAAATTCACATCACGGGGACGCTTCACATAGGTATTACATACGTCTGACTGAGTGAAATGTACGTGACCAAGTTATTTGCATTCGCAATATGCACAATGTTGTGAGTTTTGCCATTACTCTATAATTCTTTCATGTGCTGAGGCTGAAATTTCTGTATATGTTGTAGATGTGGAAATTGTGCACGATCTAAGCACACATTTAATGAAAATCATGCATGATCTAAGCACACATTTAATGAAAATCATGCATGATCTAAGCACACATTTCATGGAAATCATGCATGATATAAGCACACATTTCATGGAAATCATGCATGATCTAAGCACACATTTCATGGAAATCATGCATGATCTAAGCACACATTTCATGGAAATCATGCATGATCTAAGCACACATTTCATGGAAATCATGCACGATCTAAGCACACATTTCATGGAAATCATTCATGATCTAAGCACACATTTCATGGAAATCATGCATGATCTATGCACACATTTCATGGAAATCATGCACGACCTAAGCACACATTTAATGAAAATCATGCATGATCTAAGCACACATTTCATGGAAATCATGCACGATCTAAGCACACATTTCATGGAAATCATTCATGATCTAAGCACACATTTCATGGAAATCATGCATGATCTATGCACACATTTCATGGAAATCATGCACGACCTAAGCACACATTTAATGAAAATCATGCATGATCTAAGCACACATTTCATGGAAATCATGCACGATATAAGCACACATTTCATGGAAATCATGCATGATCTAAGCACACATTTCATGGAAATCATGCATGACCTAAGCACACATTTCATGGAAATCATGCATGATCTAAGCACACTTTTCATGGAAATCATGCATGATCTAAGCACACATTTCATGGAAATCATGCATGATCTAAGCACACATTTCATGGAAATCATGCATGATCTAAGCACACATTTCATGGAAATCATTCATGATCTAAGCACACATTTCATGGAAATCATGCATGATCTAAGCACACATTTCATGGAAATCATGCACGATCTAAGCACACATTTCATAGAAATCATGCATGATATAAGCACACATTTCATGGAAATCATGCACGATCTAAGCACACTTTTCATGGAAATCATGCATGATCTAAGCACACATTTCATGGAAATCATGCACGATCTAAGCACACATTTAATGAATATCATGCATGATCTAAGCACACTTTTCATGGAAATCATGCATGATCTAAGCATACTTTTGATGGAAATCATGCATGATCTAAGCACACTTTTCATGGAAATCATGCATGATCTAAGCACACATTTCATGGAAATCATGCATGATCTAAGCACACATTTCATGGAAATCATGCATGATCTAAGCACACTTTTCATGGAAATCATGCATGATCTAAGCGCACTTTTCATGGAAATCATGCATGATCTAAGTACACTTTTGATGAAAATCATGCATGATCTAAGCACACTTTTGATGAAAATCATGCATGATCTAAGCACATTTTTCATGGAAATCATGCATGATCTAAGCACACATTTCATGGAAATCATGCATGATCTAAGCACACATTTCATGGGAATCATGCACGATCTAAGCACACATTTCATGGAAATCATTCATGATCTAAGCACACATTTCATGGAAATCATGCATGATCTAAGCACACATTTCATGGAAATCATGCATGATCTAAGCACACTTTTCATGAAAATCATGTATGATCTAAGCACACATTTAATGGAAATCATGCATGATCTAAGCACACTTTTCATGGAAATCATGCATGATCTAAGCACCCTTTTCATGGAAATCATGCATGATATAAGCACACTTTTCATGGAAATCATGCATGATCTAAGCACACTTTTCATGGAAATCATGCATGATCTAAGCACACATTTAATGAAAATCATGCATGATCTAAGTACACATTTCATGGAAATCATGCATGATCTAAGCACACATTTCATGGAAATCATGCATGATCTAAGCACACATTTCATGGAAATCATGCACGTTCTAAGCACACTTTTCATGGAAATCATGCATGATCTAAGCACACATTTCATGGAAATCATGCACGATCTAAGCACACATTTCATGAAAATCATGCATGATCTAAGCACACATTTTATGGAAATCATGCATGATCTAAGCACACATTTCATGGAAATCATGCATGATCTAAGCACACATTTGATCAAAATGTCTGTCACCCCCATGTCATCAAACTATTCAGACGAGCAGATATTAAAATAGGGAAAACACATTTGACCAGAGTACTTCATACCAGTTTCTTAAAGTGATATAAAATGAATTATATATATATATATATATATATATATATATATATATATATATATATATATATATATATATATATATATATATATATATATATATATATATATATATATATATATATATATATATATGTGTGTGTGTGTGTGTGTATGTATATTAAAATCTATCAATTTTCTTAGGTCCTCATTAAGCTGCATGGTAATTTCCTTTAAACCGTTGAGTAGAGATTGAAATTATATATAATTAGAGTTTGATAAACGTTTGCATTATTTAGCGTGTCTCTTTAGTGAATAAATATTTCTCCAGCCTTATTGTAACTTTTTTCTTATTGAACCATCTTCAGTGTTTTTAGAAGCGATTTAATAAAGCCTTTTCACATTTGTAACTTTTATTCTTTTTAAACTGTCTTCAATGATTTTTAGAAATGGATTGATAAGCTTTTTATTCTCTTCAGGAACCATAACTGAGGATGTTTGATCCGAAATGATGTGCACTCTACTTTCTTGCAGACATTTTCTCTTGCTTCGTCGAATGCACAATTATTCAATGGCGACCAAAAAACAGATTATGTCTAAATACTCCTCAATGTTTTGAAATGTTTTGTTCCATTCAGACCTTGTGTAACACCATAGTCACTTTAGCAAGGTTCCCATACATATGACGTTTGGCTTTAAGCCTTTATGTTTCTTTTAATTATCAAGTCATTTTTTTTAATTATCAAGTCATATTTTTAATTATCAAATCATATTTTTTAAATTATCGATTCATAATTTTTAATTATCAAGTCATATTTTTTTAGTCAATATCTTAAACCCCGAAATATTTCCTGTGACAGATTAAGATTTTGCATCCAGGGGCGTGAACTCAATCCCGTTTTGTGAAAATATTGTTGAATCTCTAAATTGAAAATTTTTATTTTGATTGGAGTTGACATGGTATGACTTTCAATATCAGTGATTTCGTCATCAGCAAATTTGTAGTAACTCATGATATTATCAGAACATTGTCTGAAACACGTTCTAGTTTAGCAATTGAACGAGTATAATGCTTTTCATCAGCTACATTTCGCATAGAATACTCTGACAAGCTATATTTTTAAACTTTCATCTGTTTACATGGTGAGCTGCTTAAGTTCAAGTATTTTGTCAAATCTAAGCGAATGTTGTTATATTTCATTGTTTGACTCAAAGAGACATTGTGACATCTTTTGTTTTCTTACATAATTTCAGTTTATTGTACCACTGTGTTTAATTGTCCTTTTGTATTCATGGTATGTTTATTGTACCACTGTGTTTAATTGTCCTTTTGTATTCATGGTATGTTTATTGTACCACTGTGTTTAATTGTCCTTTTGTATTCATGGTACGTTTATTGTACCACTGTGTTTAATTGTCCTTTTGTATTCATGGTATGTTTATTGTACCACTGTATTTAATTGTCCTTTTGTATTCATGGTACGTTTATTGTACCACTGTGTTTAATTGTCCTTTTGTATTCATGGTATGTTTATTGTACCACTGTGTTTAATTGTCCTTTTGTATTCATGGTACGTTTATTGTACCACTCTGTTTAATTGTCCTTTTGTATTCATGGTATGTTTATTGTAGCACTGTGTTTAATTGTCCTTTTGTATTCATGGTATGTTTATTGTACCACTGTGTTTAATTGTCCTTTTGTATTCATGATATGTTTATTGTACCACTGTGTTTGATTGTCCTTTTGTATTCATGGTATGTTTATTGTACCACTGTGTTTGATTGTCCTTTTGTATTCATGATATGTTTAAATTAATGTTTTTAAAATACTTTTAAGTAGTGGAGAAGAAAACGTTAGGCTAATAACAATATTGCGCGTCTTGTCTTACCGAAAAAGGGACGGTGATAGAGCATATAATTGTAGTTGTTTTATCTGTCAAATTTTATTTTTTATTTTTTTTAAATATAAAAAACTAGTATTTACTAGTATTTATTTATATCAATGTATAAGACAACACTAAATATACAGATGCCTGGTATCCAGATGTATTTTATTTTATTAAAAACAAGTAATCCAGTAGTGCTAGCGTTTATACACATCAAAAATAAAAGAAAGAAAATGGTTAATATTAAGCCGTTCAATAGGGCACCTCGGCTGAAAAAAAACAAGCCGTTAATTACGTTTCCCGCAATTCTCGAGAAAGATTCTTGCACAGTCCTCCCGTTTTCAACTACTGTCCATTTTGATCAGCGGACAGGAATTTCCGAATTATGTGCTATAAACCTCTTCCTCGCTTTGACTTTCTCATTTGATTTGCATTAATTTTTAGTGATGATGCTTTATGCCAAGTACGGTGACAAAGACTTGATTGGAACTTAGACTTGATTGTGACATAGACTTGATTGTGACATAGACTTGATTAGGACACTTATAAAAAAATTTAATCTAGATACAGTTTCATCTTGGACGAGACAACTTGAAACACTGAACGAAGTTTTCCGAAAAACTAAAGGCCTACTCAGTGAGACGCACGGACCTAAAAGAGAGAGGAAAACGTCAAAGATGAGTCCTGTTCAGCAGTGGTCTATTACATTTTCAAGACATTTTACGAATCATAGTAACACTTGACTAATACACACATCATAGCATTTAGAGAAATAGCATAGCGTACACGTTCTCTGAACACGGAATTATTTTTGTCATACAAATATGCTATTCACGTACTTTCAATAAATATGAATGTACAAAGGAAACAGTATAATAGAATATTTGAAAATAAAGACCAACCATAGCAACGAAAGACAAAAATGTGATAACCAAACGATAGGAGACTAAAAATATTACATTGGTTATTGCAGTCTCCAGTAATCCATGGTGTTTGCAAACATGGCTTACAAAATAATACAAAATGTGTTAATATTGATCTATCGGACGCATTGCATCAGTAATTTGATGGAATCTGTAATAGCGACCATATATTGATAAATATACATGTAGAAGGACTAAACATAAATACAGAAGGACAGACATACAGATGGCAAAATAGACGTATTTAAAGAGTACCAATATACTACCTAGCAATACATTGCATTTGAAATAATACATAAAGCAGATAGAGAATACCAAATTATAAATGATTACATATCCCAAAATGGGCTGAGTTTTTAGATGTCTCTAACGAACTGACTTTTTAGTTACTTGTTTGCGTCAGGGAGCTTGTAGGAAATGAAATGTATTCAGTCTTATATGTCGGGAGCAGTGTTTATTGGGTATAAATTAAGGATCAAAGTCTGGTTTCTGAGATATTTATATGTGATTGGTTAGTCAGCAGCAAATTAACCAATCATTGAAACATAGGATCTGGTTCTTACCAAATCTGATATATGATGTACTCTTTAACTTTCCTTATATTCGGATTATGAATCTTCAAGACATAATTTTATGCTATAGCCTTACTGGCACAAATCCTGTTTTTCTTCTTCTGCTTACGATAAAGATATGGCCGGTATGGCATGCATAGATAAAAGCCTTCAGCAGATGCGTATAATCAAAGGCCTTCAGCCAACTTGTACTGGCAAAGGCCTTCAGCCAACTTGTAGTGGCAAAGGCCTTACGCAGATTCAAAGAGGCAAAGGCCTTCCGCAAAAGAGTTTCATTAGTTGAAATTAAAATTTAATAGTAGTCCTTTCTTGCTAATTAATGTTTTATCATGTTTACTTTTCAAGATGCCAAAGAGCAGTTTAATTTATATTAATTTAACTTAATGCTTTGTTGCGCAATAATGCCTACATGAAGCAATGTGGACGACTTTTTAGAAGTTTATTACACATTCCACTTGAACTAAACACTTCATTTGACTGAAAATGTAAAAATGAATTGCGAAGAAAAATTAGACTGAAACGTGAATATCTCCGGTTGACATTGAAATGGATGCATTTTAATTGATGTTGTAAAAGAACTTTGACCAAAAAACATGTAAACAAGATATGCATTTTTTATTCCCCCAAAATTATATCCGTTATTATCAAACCGTTGCAAATAAACCAAAAGTTAAAGAAAAATAGTTTCTTTTCGAAGATATTTTTAATGTAGATCTACTATTTGTTTAAAAATAAAAATATTTGAATGTGGCTTTAGAAGTGAAACTTTAAATGTAAGGCACTCTTCTTTTCAAATAACATCTATGAGTTTATGGTCTTATGTGCATATTAATAATTTTGCTTCATATATATATATATATATATATATATATATATATATATATATATATATATATATATATATATATATATATATATATATATACATACATATAAAAATTCATATCCTTTCGAGTTTTATTTATCATCGTCGTCGTCGTCGCTTCTATTTTATTCGTCATTATTATTATTGTTTTCATCAATTACCAGTGCATCAAGTTTTTAAAGACAATTAATATGCAAGCATATCGGCTGTGTTTTTAATTACAAACTGTATTTTATATTGCATAGTTCACAACCTTCTATTACAAAATTATTTTTTTTTGTATTTCACGTCATCATATTACATACTGTTATTTCTACTTTGTATTTCACGCCTTTCTGTTACACACTGTATTTTCTGCTTAATATAATATTAGAAGATTGTGACTAATAAATTAAACAAAAATATAGTCAGCTAGTAAATGACACGAACAATATAAGACGTGCTAGTAACAAAGCAAAATTTTAAAGCCATAAATTATTTAAACACAAGCTGCAATTACATAATGTAACGATACAGTGTAATAGGATCGGTGAAAATACCAAAGATTTCACGCTATTTCATCAACAAAGCTAAGTAAATTCCATTTTTTCATCTATATATCTTTAATATTTTAAAGAATATATTTTCAAAGTTTTTAATGACTGAAGCTAGAAAAACAATGAAGTATTTGCAGTTGAACAAAGTTGGAAATCAAGCATCGCAAGTTATTTTAAATTCTTTTGGTAATGTTATGAATATATAGTGCAAATCGTCTGCAATCTGTTATCTATCTATCTATCTATCTATCTATCTATCTATCTATCTATCTATCTATCTATCTATCTATCTATCTATCTATCTATCTATCTATCTATATATATATCTATCTATCTATCTATATATATATCTATATATATATATATATATATATATATATATATATATATATACATACATACATACATACATACAGAGAGAGAGAGAGAGAGAGAGAGAGAGAGAGAGAGAGAGAGAGAGAGAGAGAGAGAGAGAGAGAGAGAGAGAGAGAGAGAGAGAGAGAGAGAGGATCCCATGATTAAACTGTTACACATCCTCAGATACAAATAATCTCTTAATAAAGCCATGCAAACACTTTCAGGAATCAAGTACTACCAATCAATTCCGATGTAATCCATGTCAGTTTCACAACAACGCGTGGTCAGTGAAAACCAAAGAGAGCAACCCCAAGATCGGATAAAATCGGCTTAGGGTGATAACAAGATATTAACGACTTTTACAGATGAAAAGGGATCTTGTTTAACACCCTACCAACACTACTTTAATATAGTGTACCCTATCCACTTGAGATGCTGGGAAGACTTCTCTCACTTTTCTCTTCAGCCGACAAAAGGATTTTAAGTTAGTGGGAATGTAATTGCTTCAATATCTGAAATTACATATTGCAAATAATCCACTTTGGTCAGATTTTCATCAAATCTTGAAATTTATGGACTGTAACAGCAAATATTCAAAAGAGGTAAATCATGATATTATCTATAAATTTATTTAGTACTCTATTTTCTTTCAAAACTTTTGTGCCGAGAATAACAAGAAAGACTATGAGAATTATAACATGTCTTCAGTGACAAATGTACAATAACGTGTGAAAAGAAAAGCAATGAAAATTAAATTATAAAAGTGATCATATATGATTGTAATTTTGGCATTTGTACAACGGAAATTAAAGTGATACAATATTTTATAGCTTTCTTAATAAGTTGAAAATCCAGTATTAAATAAATAAATAAATAAATAAATAAATAAATAAATAAATAAATAAATAAATAAAAATAAAAATAAATATGGAACCTACTTGAATGAGGTAAAACATGAAAATAATATGATTCTCTCCATAGTTATAAGCATGCAAACCTTTTTTTAGGATGGTGTTTGCTTACAAAGTCAAAATGTTTCTAATTTTTATATTAAGGAAAGTTGTAGTAACACAAAAAAAAAACACAAGTTCAAAACTTCAGTCTCTCCAAACTTATGGGAGAATACTTTCGTATTTATTTTGTATGTCTACAAAGTTTGAGTGGTTACGCAACTTTAGAATGATGTAGTGCAGCCAGATTGCCTTAAAAAATGAATTACTTTTGTTTATAAATATTAATTTGTGCTCACCGTGGTTTCATGATACTGTGAGATACTTTAATATTTTGTGTTCACATTCTCGCAAAATACACTAAAATTTAATCTAAATCAATTTTCAGATCTCTATAAAATAAGTTTACCCGGTTTTACGAATTATGATAACTAGGAATGTCCATATTCCAAAAGAAATATAATCTTAAGATTAGAAACATAATAAATGATTGAAAACATAGAGGGAATAAAACATTTTCGGCAATAAAAATAACAATATTAAAACGCACGCTCCTCACTGTTCCATATCTCCTGATTGTTATTTTTGGGATGGAATTGAAGAATTTGATTAAAAGTAAACTTTTTAAAACAGCTTAGATCTAGGGAAACTGAGGAAATTACATTTTCGCTCAAATAGCGAAATAATATATGTTATTTTTTGAGATTGAGAAAGAGAGACACATGCAGCTTCTAAATACTTTATCGAGGTTATGAAAATGAATAGCATTTATTCTACTTATTTGTAGGAATAGTTCTAATCATTTGGATGCATCTGTTACAAATATCTGACGTTTCCTTTGCAAATTTTATGCTATGATCTCATCTCAAACTTACGCTTATGTTAAGAAAGCTGTTTTCATTTATAACTTAAAAAATTAAATTGTTTAAAATGTTTGGGTAACCATAGAAGCATTTTTTAAAATATAAAACTTAAGTGACATGTGCAGCTACAAGGTAGCTCAGATGAATTTAGTAATGAAACAAAATTATTCAATTTATTGCAAAGTCTCACTAATTCATAAAATTAAATTAATAAATTAGCACAAAAATTATAAAATTTCAAGAAGCATTTAAAATAGAAATTGTATATTTTCGGAAAGAAAATATTTCACTTTATGAATTGATAGAAGCATAGCTGCTTTTTTGAAACCCGACAATTATGTAAGCACTTGATACCACCTCAGTGTCTTTTCTCATGGTCTATTGACACAGACCCACACATTTGGTCTTACTCAAGTTTCATTATATCTTTGTTGTACAGCTCCACATGCTTCTAGAACGGTAACGTGCTTTTGAGTTACCCACGCTGCAGCCATTTTAAGCTGACTGTATTCAGATAAACTCGCATCCATTCGAAATCTTGAAAGTTGACATGATGGATTTTTTTCTGGAAGAGATGATAAAAAATAATTTGAGTACTTTGACATATTAACAAAAACATCCAGGTACTATGGAAACATTTTGCTGCCATTTTTCCTATCGATTTCCAAAAATGACAATCAATTCCATTGAGATATTTGCCTCTTGAAATGTTAATCCAACTGTTGTATCAAGCAAGTCATCAAGTCAGAACATGGGACAAAAACATAATTAATCACTTTCTAGATGTGTTATGATAACGTTTACAGATACTTTCTACGAGTTCCTTCGAAAATCATTCTCCATATCGAAAACTGTTATGGATAAGTAACTCCACACTTCCATCAGCAGAGCGGCTGAGCAAGCCGTGATTTGATTGGCTCTCCCGGTTTTTTCCCCAGCCCATAGCTATTCAATTAATATTTCTATTCTGACAGATCTGCGAGCTTCCACTAGACCTCCCGGCTGTAAATAAGCTTATTATTAATTTTGATATGACGTCATGCTTCACCTAATGAGAATCTAGCTATCGAAAGAAAGTGATTCTGTCTCTTTTTCTACCATCCAACAAGAAGCTTCAGGCTCTCCAGTAGCTGACATTGATTGGTTGAAGGTTAACGCAACTCCGCCTCTGGCCTTCCCTCGAATGGCCATTTAATAAACATGTGCGTTCACGGTTAAAAAGAGTTTCTCAACTGAGGTGTCGTTCTCAATTGGGCGTTATAATAAAACAAAGTAGTGGAAAAAGAAATCGTCCACGAAATTGGGATCATCCTGCGAGAAAGAACTATTCGATCATTGATTTGGACGAATGCCCAGGCGATGATAGCAATGCTAATTGCGATAACTCATGTGTAACAACAACTCTTCAATACCTCAAGGTCTACAGTTCTATCAGATCTTCTTCCTTCTTTGTGACGTCTTTTCATTTGACAAGTCATACTCAAATAGTTATAGATACCTATGGAGACGGGTTGCCTAACTGTTTCAGTAGCTGAAACTTCATTCAATTAGATCACTATAGGCGCTTGTTCGTTTAGGATTAGAAAACCAACTATTGTTACACAAGGACACGTACAGCTTCGGTTTGGAGTAAATTCCAGGTGCCAGAAAACATAAGGTGAGTGGTTTCTTCGTACATATACATCAGCATAACAAGGTATTTCTGCCAGACAAATTTATGTTCGCTAGTTAACTTACTGTTCATCTCATTTGACTCGTCACTGACAATGTATTCTATCCACACTTGGTCGAGCAAAACTAATGCATATTTACCACCAAACTTGAGCCACATTTTCTCCATCGCTGCAACTTCTCTGGCTAATTTGAGACATTTAAATCTCTGGCTAGTGTGAAACAGTTAAAGCCGTGGTTTCTGTAGGAGATGCAACGTACCAAAATCTTCGGCAGAACTTTGACATTCTTGCTCGTTTGCAGAACTGATTCTTTTGTGACTATGTATAGATTACATCTGCACTACCGATTCTTTTGGCGGCTATGTACAGATTACATTTGCAGAACCGATTCATTTTGGTGGCTATGTACAAATTACGTTTGCAGTAAGTTGAAAAACAATATAATTACCTGATAACGTTCTCTGTCATTTTTAATTTCTTGAATCAGTTTAGTGGTAAAGAAAATCTTTGTTTTTAATATGAACTTTATTGCAATATTGTTTCGAATTTCAAAATTCAAATCGTCGAAGATGTTATAATACATTTAAAGATATATATTAAACTTCCAGTTTCTGAATTTAAAACTGCATATAAGTACTATAAAATTTGAAATATGGCCATACCATATTTCGAGAGATTTTGTAATTACTCGTCATCATCAAAAATATTTTTCGCAACTTGAAATGGACAAATAATAATAAAAAGAACTTTTCTTTAAATTCACGTTTCGATTACTTTTCATAAGCATTATAATGCATCCGTTAGTCTAGTGCAATTCGATATTTTATGAACTGATTAGAAAAATCTAAACACTTTATTTTAGAAAAATTACCGCATGACATATTTATCATAATTTTGTAAATTTTTAAACTCTTATTTATGTCCATATTGCCTTTGGATTATTTATAGTATCTAAAAAATAAATAATCAGGCATCAAGGGAACACTTTTCATTATTATTTACGCATTAGATATTTATATTCAAATGAAGAATTTACTCAAGTAAAACTCGAAATTGTATAGTTTATAGTATATTTTATAGTATAGTAGGTATAGGTTATAAAATTGACAGAATAAGTTTACAATAATAATATAATTATTACAAAAATTTGGATTTTTTATGCATCTTCACTTAGTGGTATTAACCAAATGAACCTTCAACAAGTCAGTTCAATTATTTTGCATATATCTAACATGAAAACAGAAACTAAAATTATCACACACACACACACACACACACACACACACACACACACACACACACATATATATATATATATATATATATATATATATATATATATATATATATATATATATATATATATATATATAGTGTTTAATGCATATACTGGATAAATTATAATATATCTTAATACTGTAATAATATTTGCAGTTTTCTATGCCAAATGTTTATGATAATTTGTTAAAATATTATTACTTGCGTCCTTAAACGTGGGTGTGTGTGTTATTTTTCCCCCCTAAGGTAATGTAGAATGTACTTAACGGTTCCTAATCAGCAAGTTGTGGCCCTTTACTATCCACGGGCCAAATCTTTGCCTTCCCTGAATGAGCCTAGTTGTATTACCTAACTCACTTAGCTTAAAGGCTATTCATATGTGTATATACAAAGCACGGCAATTGTGAAGCAAAGAGCGAGAGTAGTCAATTTATATGTGTAATGACGACCAAACTATTGTCATAAAACCAATTTTTAAAAAAAATTGTTACTTTTAGGTTGTCTAGTAACTAATCTGGATTTACATTCAGTAACAGTTCTTACGACTTTTTAGCTTAAGCTAATCTTACACACGAAAGGAATTTTCAAGGATTTATTTTTCCAGGAATACATTTTGTACACTTGTTGAAATCTCCAATACACATTTGAGGTATAGTTTAAAAAAATGATATATATGTTTTTAAATAATGCAAATACATAAAGATCATACGAAACCCATTAATAAATATTTCATTTATTACTGGCACAACTATATAATAAAAAAACAAAAGAAAATGCATCCATATCTGCATAACTGCAAAGTAGTAATTTAGGTTATATACACAAAGAAATAGTTTTATACAAGATAAATTGATATGACCTCATGGGCAAAAAATGAATTTCTTGCCTATATAATCATCTTTAAGTTTTATTGTAAGCTAGGCTTTAACGGGCGAAAAATACGCAAATTGTATATCCTTAGATATTTTGTTATAAAGTCGTTAAAATCGAAGTATTAACTTTTTGTTATTATATATATATATATATATATATATATATATATATATATATATATATATATATATATATATATATATATATATATATATATATATATATATATAATTGCCATTGTGATAAATGTATGTAGGTCTATTCTAGTTCCCTAGGGCTCATATCGAGTCATTTTTATCGAGACGTGTAATCAATAGCCATATGTGTGACGTTATCTATAACTGCGCTTGAAGTAACACATGTGTGCCGAGATGTACTAAGTTATACCAAAACTTAGATACTAATCTATTGTAAGTCTGTTATTACAAATAGTTTTGAAATTTAAGTGTAAGGTTTTGGCGATATTTTCAAGTTCGACAAAATGCGGTTATTTGTAATTTCACTAATATTTTACATCCCCACCCCCACCCCCAAAACACAGACGATCAATATCCTTTTCAATCATTCTACAGCTGGTTCCAATGAAGGAAAATTATGTTTTGTAAATCATTTGCGTAGTAAAATTCTTATCATTTAATGTATATCAGTCGTCTAGGAAAACCACTGTATTTGTGTGCTTTATTATTATATTCTTGCAAGAAAAAAGCTTGCAATCTCTTTATGTCCGGACTATTTCAACATACTATGTTTTTGTCAGCTTTAGAAAGGTAGAATGTACACACAGTACTATCAGTGTCTTCGTTTTATACCATATCCATGGAACTGTACACAATATCCATGGAACTGTACACCATATCCATGAAAATGTACCTTACGTGTTGTTTCCTCGAATTTAGTAAATGTCACAAATACATTATAAGACAAACGTTTTTCATGAACTGCCTATCTTTTCGCACAAAATATCTACATTTTTTCGAGACCAGGCATGAGGTTACCAACAAACCTAATCCAGGATTTGATTTTGAAATAAGAAAATTTATAATTTAAGATATCTTGAAAACATTGCACTAAAAAAGATCACTTGAAACTTATGCTAAAAATAGTTCTGTTTAAAATTGTATTCTTGTGCTGTTAACTTCCAGCATAAATTGTTGGAAATCTAGCTCACTTCTTTCGCTACATTTGAATGAAAATGACAATGTTGATTTTAGTTCCTTAAAACAGCTACGTAACAGTTCAAATATCAAGCAAATTAAATGCAACAGATTTTAAAGGAGGTTAGTTCTCAAAGCGCAACAATTCATACAGCTGTTTACTAACATTTCCAGTAAATGTTCAAAGACAAAAAGTGCAATCGTTAACCAAGCTCACCCCAAAATTGATCATGAAGACAAACAAGATAACGTGGTACTTAAATAACCAGCAGTCTCGTCTAAAAACCATTTAGAAGCAATTGGAAGAAACCCATTATTAATCCATAATCGCAACTCGCCCATTTTGGCGAATCGGACAATCTGACTGCCAGAAAACTGCGCCCACATATTCTGTTATCTTCGACCGCTGCTAAAATTAACTGCTCTTTTCGTTCACCTTCATGGGTTCGTCTTCGAGATAGCTCTATCTGCCTCAGAGCTTTTGAATCTGGGTGGTTGAAATAGTGCACCCGGGAGTTTTTATTTTTATTTTGGCATACACCAACAGATGAATTTTATGTGGATGACACGCATTTCTCGTTCAGTGGTATTTGCTACCAGCGTCATGTGGTATAGTGGCGCTAGCTTTTACATTGTATAGAACTCGCAGATCGAACCTAGCAGTTTAGGATATACAATATTGTTCATTATTAATGTTTAGTCACAAGTGTGAGAAAAGATTGCAGGACATTTTCAATCCTCGTGAACTGTTTATCTTTCGTTTACTGGAATGGATACACTCTTTGCTAGTGAGAATGAGGATTCTTCATGAAGGTTGAGATATACATTTTTACCGGTGTAACTTAAAACCAATTGTACAGCCAAGGTCTAGCGTAAGCTATTGGGTCTCTTCGATACGGGCGATTCGCTGCTTGGTTGATTGACGGTTTAAAAACTGTAAATTAATCCATCGCCCAATAGCAAGGCCCGATACTAGTTTGTATGTGTCCTACCTTTAGTTAATTATATCATTCCGTAGGTGAAAGCACGATCCGTGAGTTGACAAATACCTGGCCTCACAGAGGTAAAGCAGTGGCGTGGAAAACACACTTTGATGGATATAGTAGACCTTCCATCACGGATTTCCATTCCAGTAATCAAAAGTGCTTATCTAATTATTAACTGTACGTAAATTTGGATCCTAATTACAAGGATTATTGTTGCAGGACAGTCAATGTGCAAATCTGCTGTATAATTGCTAAAGAAGGACATAATCTACATTTGTGTGCAGTGGTAAATGGTATATTCTCTCCCTTGAACTGCCAAGAGGATTTTGAACGTGTTCATTCTTTGCGAGTTTGCTGCAGTGACAAATATTTTGTATTAGAATTTGTCTGGCCGTGTTTTATATTGTGATCAGATATTAGTCTGACAAGATTTTTTTTTATACCTTTTTGTCTTACTTTGAGGACATATATGTCAACAATCTTAAGGGAATTTCAGGATGGTCGGAGATATTATTCAATAAAAACTCTGGAAGAAGTTATAAGAAAAGTCCTCTTCATCATACTAATCGACCCACACTGATAAATCTAATCAGAGCAACCATAGACTGCTCAACAAGGTGTTCAAAGCGATGACTTCTACAAAGCTATCATTAAAGGGAAAATAGAAGTTTCATCACTGACCAGTGGGCTTGTATGGCAGCCCATTTACTGGCCACTTAATGGTCAATCATGTTGTAACTATTGTTAACACTTTGTTAATGCAGCGGTTTTGGAAATACTTGAAACGGTGATTGAAGGACAAGAGATTTTGAATCCACACAGGCAGTGCCACTGTTAGAATTGTTGATCTGCTGAACGAGTGATCGGTGGGGGGATATCATGTAATATTACCGAAGTCACATTTCCTTTTGATATCAAACTACAGGAGAGTGATATCTTTTTGATACTATTTGCAATTCCCTGTTGGCAGATTGTGGAACTATTGGGTGCGGTTGACCGCCCGAGGAAAGTACTGGAAGGACCAAAATCTCGGTATATCGATCGGGCTAGTGATTCCAAATGACCACAACTTTGGAGGAAAAGGCGATGCCAATAAAAGGTGAGTAATATTTTGTTTTATAAAAATTCATCCTTATTTGCATATAATTATATTTTATTTAATATCATATCCTATGCTTTTAATTTTTCCCTTCCCTTTAAAAATGCCAAAAGCATCAATTATTAAAGATGCTCTGAAAAAAAAGCCAAATTTCTTAATTTTCATTTAATTCTGATCTCCAAAAACAAACAACTTTAAAAATATTGTATATTTTTACTTCCATGCTCAATTTAAACAATACTTACAATTATGCATTTTTCATTGCACAAAACCTAAAAGTATTTAGTGCAAAATAAATACCAAAACAAAACAAAATACAAACTTCACTATAGATAATCACATTTTCATATGTATTTTTTCAGAATATATAACCGGTAGGTTGAGTTCTTGCCTCATAACCGTCTTAGTAGCTATAATTTGCAAAGTCGTGACTATATATATATATATATATATATATATATATATATATATATATATATATATATATATATATATATATATATATATATATATATATATAATCCTCTTCTTTGACATGTGCAAGGTGATAAATATGGACTTGTGTAATATCCGTTGTGTTTTAGAGGTTATTTACTATAAAGTGTAACAGATCCATTCTTAAAATTAAAAAATATATCGGCGGCAGTGTTTTATCGTATTTATACCATTCGACTTATTTATTTGTATTCAGGATTTTAGAGAAAATATTACGTTTGAAGTTATTACAGTGGGAGAATATATTGTCATTATATACACCATATATTTTGATTTTATGCATGATATCAATGAACATTTTTTTATAGTTTAACCTTTAATCGATCGTGTTTCTCTTGTTTAAGTTATTTTTATTACTTAAAGAAAAATGTTAGAATTTTTGCAAGATTTATCAGACCAAGATTTACAATATTAACCTGCTTAAACTTTTATTGCAAATGCCTCTTAGTATGGGCTATTTACTTTATTCTTAATTGTGTTATGTTCTTTAATAAATATGAAAGTGACGATATATGTTAATTTAAAAATTGGTGGTCAATAATAAAACATCTATAGTACTCTTGTGTGTGTTTGTGTGTATATATATATATATATATATATATATATATATATATATATATATATATATATATATATATATATATATATATATATATAGTGTATGTGCGTGTCTGTTCAATTTTGCAGCCAATCCCATCTCTCTTTAATTGCATTAATATAAACCATTTTTTTCAAGAAATAGAAACAATATTGTATCCACTCTTGAACTAGTTATTCCAACGCTATAATTTAAATTAAATTTACATCTCTTTCCCTTTGTTATATTTGAATTTTTATTTCAATGTTTAACTTCTGTGTGTGAGTGTGTCTGTTTACCGCCAGTTTTATTTTCTCCCTGACATCCTGCTGTAAGAAAATACATGTTATTGTTTATAGCAAAGACATAGTCCGCAAATGTTGGCACATTATCCTCATCTTGAACGATGCTTGATAATTTGCATCAATACTTATTTTACTTTTTGTTTTACAAGATACTGTTTTGGCCGAAGTCTGTCTCTTTACTGAGATCTTTTTCAAGCTAACGCCTGAGCTCTCAGTCTTGTTGAATGTATTCTGATACGTCTCAATCCGCATAAACGAGCAGATAGATTTTGTCGCTCGTTTTGGACTCGAGTGTGGAAAGAGTAATGAATACAAAGCATGGGCAAATTAGCGAATATCACTTTGAATCTAAATGCAGCAATAAATTGCAATTGGATATAATCTCGAGACCAAGGGAACGAGTCATTCCATACACAATCTGATTCCTTCATCCCTGTACCTTGATGTAAATAGTTTTTATTGTTAAAGATTTCATCCCCGCTGTCTTGATCGAACTTCATACATTTTTCATGGGGATATTGTGACAATCCTAGTGTAATTGTGGTTGAATCCGTGGGCTTAAGACGAGTGTGTTCCACTATCTTTGAAGATGACCTCCAGAATTGATTCATCCTCTCAAAATCTTCGAGAATTACGTACCGTTTCTTCAGACTTATCACTTATCCCGGGGCAGGGAACAAATTATTCGAGATAAAAAAATTACATGGAGCATAAACTGGTAGAGCATTAAATTTTCGGCGTGATTTACTTCCTGATCCTGCGAATTAATCAGAAATATCAATACAAATATGGTCCCAGACGATCTTTTCTGCAGTAAACAATGTTTTGTTGGCATGAGTTTTATCTTGCAAGCATTCAAATATTAAATAAAGAGCTATTCCAATAATGTATTCATGAAGAGATCACTGGTTGGTTTATAAAACTCTGCAATACAGTCTTTTTTATTTGTTCACGTATCCATTTTCGTAATATAAATTCTGCATTTTGTCTCTCATTATTATTTATCAAGTAAGTCATAAATCTTTGTTCCTTATGTAAAAATTAATTTACCTGAAGTGCACCAGGAAAGTACGTGGAAGATATTTATTTCTAATCACGTTTTACGTTTAACCGTTTAACAAAAAGCATAGATGCTTTGTTACTAATTTATTGCTAACGCAGAGATCTAAAGCGGATTTCTTATGATAAAAAATTGACATAAAAACAAAAATGAACCATATTTTCATTCCAATAAATAAGCAAAGGATGTTCCTTTCGTACATTTTGACGTAAATTGTAAATGTTCCTGTCAAGTGTTATTTACTTTTCATATCAATTTCTACTGTCATTTTTCCCTTGAGACAACCGCATTCTCGTGATAATAATTGACACCTCATCTGAATTCTTTAGACTGTATTTTACCACTGGCTGGAAGCAAACGAAATAAATAATAGAAGACAAAAAAAAAAAAAATAAGCAAAAACTCCCCAAAACAAGGCCAATTTGTGTTTTGGTATGTCTTAACCACATGTTGACAACTGACAATGTGACATCAGGTTTATCGCCTCTGAACTATAATATTAAACTACCAGATTGCAGAGTTATATATACGATGGTAGGATTCGAACCCGCACCCTTTCGATCCTGAGTCTGACCATCCTATTACTAAGCCACCGTAGTTTTATTTAAAACTTAATTATCTGACACTTAATTAGCATACATCTATTCCATTTTACTGCATGATGAGTGTTGCATTTACAATTAAATAATTAAGCTTTGCGACTTATACTTTGCCAATTAACACAAAATATTTAAAGCAAAATCATTCTCATTGTCATGATTAAATTCAGTGAAGTTTCTTATCTTCTAATATGACAATCATATTGACGCATATTGATTCCGATTTCCTGCCGATGATGCTTTAGGTATTTAAAATAATGCCGTACAGAATGATAAATACATTTTAAATTATTCGTACAGAATGATAAATACATTTCAAGTTATTCCGTACAGAATGATAAATATATTTTAAATTATCCATACAGAATGATAAACACATTTCACGTTATCTAGTACAGAATGATAAATACATTTCAAGTTATTCCGTATGAACGATAAATACATTTCAAATTATACCTTACAGAATGATCAATGCATTTGAAATATTTCTGTACAGTCCAAAATGCATTTCAAGTTATACCGTACAGATTGATAAATATATTTTCACAGACACGGATTACTGGTTGTGATGTTCGCAAAGTTTAACAAACAAGAAAATGTAAACTGAACAGGTTTGATGTCATCCTTACCGCAATTTCAATTTAACTAACTGTTCATTTTCGAATGGAGAAATAAATGTTTCAAAAAGTAATTGTGAAAAAAACACATTGGTGTATCTTGTATGATTTATTTTAACACATTGGTGTATCTTGTATGATTTATCAAATGTCTGCAAATTTATCTGTGATTTAAATTGATAGAATCAAATAAAGAAAATATGTTATTTTTTTAGTTAGTATGAAAACATATATGTCCTCATTTTAATTTAGATAATAATTTGGTAGTTTTCTATATGCTATATTAAATGGTCATTTCGTAAATAGGATTCATTTATTCCTCTACAAAAGAGAAGAGACATAATTATTAATCCATTGCATCGAACTTAGATTAAATGGATAATGCAATTTCAAACGAAACTGACAAATGTCGTAACGATGGCTCAAACTGGTATACGTATGTGTGTGAGCTTATCAATATCCGAGAAATCATCCCCTCAGACAAAGTTATGTCATCGGCAAACTTGAGTAATGTGAAGAAATTTCTAGAGCCAGTTCGTTCTTTTAGTATTCTAGCTATTGTATATAAGCGTGAAATGAAAGGAACTGAATTCAGACTGGAACAGACTGTATTATTAAAATGTACCAAATGACAATGGCAAAGTTATGCCCTTATGAAACGTTTCATCGCGTTGACACACACACACACACACACACACAAACGCACGCACGCACAAAAGTACACACATATTCTGTTTCTCTGTCTCTCACACACGCAAAATTCTCTCTCTCACACCCACACCCACCCACTCACCCACACTCGCACATAAAACACACGCACATACTTACTCTCTCACATGCACACATGTCTAAAATTAATTAAGCAGAAAGAACAGTATCTATGACTGTTTGTTTGACTTCGTTTTGGAAAGAACACCAATCCATAAAAAATGTCTAAAGCTGTTTACACTTAAAGTAGGTATATTGATATTTATTCATAATTAAGAATACCTTTTTGAGTATAAAACACTTATTAAATAGAAATTTCATTGCACCGGGTCATTATATTTTTTTTAAAATCCTAAATTGCAATCCTCTGTTTTTTTTATCCATATTGTTTTTCAGGGTAACTTCCCTTAAAAATTAATGCATTTTTTTTTTAAAAAAAATATAATTTATCTCTGGTAATAATATTTCTTAAAAGTATCTAATACTCTCTGTCTGTAGATATTTTTGCTTGTCGGGTAATTAATATTTGTAATATTATAATAGTATAATAAATCCATGATACAGCTTTACAAGCATCCATTTGTAATCGTAGATGTTTTCTAAACCAGATATTTTAACCGCGACGCAGTTTGTATATTGGAGAATTACATAAATTATATCTTACATGGTAAGCTTGATTTCAGTAAAAAAAAATTTTTCATAATCTCATATGATTAGCAATTTCTTGCATCTCCTGCACGCTGTCGTATGGGAAATTAAAATTTCTACATTTGATATACTCTTTTAAAGTTCTTGATCCATTGTATATGACACAGGCAAGAAACGTTAAACTTTCACAATAGTTTTTAATACAGGGTTATTGATTTCTTGTACTAGGCATGTTATTACGTTAATGAATTGTGTCCTGTACTAATCATATGAAATTTGATAGGACTCTTGTAAAACTACTCATAGTGAGTGATTGCATACTGTCCATGGTTATGCTTGACAAAGCAGAAATATAAGTGATGTACATTGTCCAGACACCTGCTTCAAGATTTACACTTAGTTGCTAAGCAGCTTATCTTATAAATATAAACAAATCAATCAGCGACTCATCTCCATATTAAACAATTAATTTTAATCAGCGACATGCTTTACAAAATCGTATAATATTTATTCCGATCACAAAAAAATCTTACTTTAATCGAAGCATGTAAACAAAACTCTGACACAATCTTTTAAGTTTGCAGAAGTGAATGAATGTGTGTGAGGTGTGGTAGGGAAACAGATGATTGCAAAATACACTCAAATACCAAAACAATTTATTACACACATAGCACTAAATCTGATAAAACAAATTACCATCTATAAAATTCAGATTCTTTTGTTGACAAAAAATGAAACCATATAAAAACAAATGAGCAAAACCACAGCTTAGTAACGAGTGTATGTTTTCGGTAAATTTTTGATTTTAAATCCAGCATCTACATTTATTTTTGGAAAATAAAGCATACTTTATTTTATACCATCGTATATCTCGAAGAATCTATATGCCGAGTTATTCATGTGTAACCACGGTTACTATGATAACATCAAGTTATTCCTGTATAATTACGGTTTCTATGGTGATGTCTAGCTTTTCCCGTAAAATCGCGGTTTCTAGGGTGATGTCGAGTTATTCCTGTATAATCACGGTTTTTAAGGTGATGTCGAGTTATTCCTGTGTAATCACAGTTTTTAAGGTGATGTCGAGTTATTCCTGTATAATCAAAGTTTTAAGGTGATGTCGAGTTATTCCTCCATACCATGGTTTCTAGGGCGATGTGTAAATTCAGCTTTATGGTAATTTGGGCATTTATGTTTTGGATTTTCTGTTCAGTTGAGATCCAATATCGTAAAAAGACATTTTGGCTTCAGAAATCATAAATAAAAAAATTTACACACCACACAGTAGCGTTACTACACTGGAAAAAATATAACAAAATGCAACCATATGTTCAGATTATCAATTTGAACAAATGTCTATGAAACCCATTCTTTTTTAATGTCATAGTTTAGAACAAGGACTCAGGAATAGGAAATAGGCACAGTGTACGAAATCATTGGGATAGATGTTATACTGATGTACCAAACGACTTAGAAAGAAAGATACATACGATTAAATTATCATAAACCTAGATATATCTTTCTCAGTCGAATAACTTCAGAGCGCATGTGTGGCTCGACTTTAACCTCTACTCACCATCGAATGGCATTGTCACCCATCTGCAACAAGATTAATAATGCTTTTCTTATGCGCCGATCCTTCCATTTGGGTTGTTTTCAAATTTGCTATACACAGTTTCAGTTTGCTTTTCGCTCAGTTATTCGGCGAATAATAAAAATGCAGACTATTTTGTTTTGACAACAAAGTTAAGTTTCTTGATTTTGTTGACATGGAACTCTGACCCCAAACTGAGTTGGAACTTTGAATTTCAAAGAAAGCTGTTTTAGCCATTATGGTTGATGCTTCAGTTTTGTAATTTCAGAAGACGAAAACAGCACAAGTTCAGAAAACAACGGTAATACAACTGCCATTCCAAAGAAGAAGTCAAAA
>JAEAOA010000548.1:1165000-1205000 GCA_016746295.1 Potamilus streckersoni | reverse complement strand
CAATTGAACAAAATGTTCATGCCCAAACTCGCAAACATCTAGTACTTTCAACTTAGTTGACTCTTTGAGCCGTATACACTGGAAACCTTGTCAAAATAAAATCACTTTAGCAGTGTATTTTCCAAAAAAATGCTAAAGTGATTTTATTTTGACCGATAGTTTCATTTTCGAAAGCCACTTCCTCTAATGTTATTTCTGAAAATAATCACTTTTGAACCATTTAATTAGTATATCTGTTGCTTTTGATGATGCCGAAAGGATGCACATAGCCAACGACTATCTTTGTGACACAAGTCCCGCATTTCAGCACTACAGCTTCAGCCCGCGATTAACGGAAGTCTGGTATCCAGAGATTTGTTTGGCTGAATATTAAATCTGCATTAAATGAAAAAATAAAATATCTGAAGTCTAGGCTTAAAAGTTTAGACATATTGTTGACATTATGTTGATAAACAATATTTCGTCTTGTTTTTACACATAATTTTGTGAAAATCTCTAGATTATATGATACATATTTCAACCCAAACCAAACCGGTACGAGTTAATCATGATATACTTTCAAAAGCTTGTTTTGTTCAGTAGTAAGAAAAGAATGTGTCATTTACATGGATTATGAATTTATATGGGCTATAAATTTACATGGACTATGAATTTACATAGACTTTGTTAATGATCTTATACCAATATGTTGAAATAACTTTAATCAATATTTTTCATCTCCTGTAACTCTCTATTACGATTCAATTCAAATGTCATAAAATGTCTCGACAAATGTAATAAGCAAAATTGATTTTTGACTCAGCATGTTACTACTTGTGATCATGCTCCTCATCAGTTCCAAACTGCCTTGAATATTTATTTCTGTCTGAAATGAAACTCTTCTACAACTAGCAAAACTTGAAAACTATTAGCTTTACACATGCCTACGCGCATTTATTTAAATTTATTAACAGAAAAAAATTATTTCTATTTAGAGTGACCTCCCCTGTACGTGCAAGCTCGTTCTCCTAATAGACCTCAACAATTATTATCTTCCTCCTCCTTTTCCTATTTTCTAAAGGGCTCAAAAATCCAAACCTTATATAAACCTTCTTTAGCGGTCTCGGAAGTAGATTTAATGAAATGTAATATGGCTTCTCGTATGATGGTCATGTTATATAAGGTAAAATGACCAGAGTTCGGAACAAAAGCAATTCAAATATTTGACAAGACCTAAGGGAACAATTATCTTCATCACGTCACAACATGCATACCTGTCATCATTTTCTGCAGTCTTGATAAATTGTCCATCGAATTAGACAGGCCTAATGAAGGATTTATTCCCTCAATAAAATTCAAACACGGTCTTTTGATTACTACGAGGAAGTGCACTTTTACATATACAAAACTCTAGAGCTGAAAAAAGTGTAATACACCTGCGAGGCCATAAAAGCTAAGCTTCATCCACAGTGTAAAAAGACGATCGCTATAAAATGCACCATAACTGTATATACATGTAGAGCCAGTAAGATAAATATTGTTCATTCAATATCTGAGTGCCACTTTAAACAGGTATTTCATATCATTGTTTATTTATTTATCTTTATTTTTATTTATTAATTTAATTATATGTATATGTAGATATTTATTTTAATTTATTTTCAATTATTTATTTTATTTCGTGAAGACGCTTCATGAAGAAATATTGTCTGCGTTTTAGAAGAAATACATATATACAGACGTCATTAACGCTCATTCAACCATTTAGCAAAGTATTTTTGATTAAGTATTCAAATCGAGTCATGAATTATCCTTCACTAAATGAATTTGAACTCAAATAGAAGTTCATTTAATTTTAATGTATCTATGTACAGTAACCAATAATAGGGTAATAAAGCTATCTATGATAAATAAAATGAATTTGACATCAGTGCCGTCTAGACTACGTTAAAGGCTCTGTGCAAAGAAATGCATTCCTGCCCCCATTTGGAACTATTATTCATTGCCAATATGGGCAGCGTAATTTCCTAGAAGCGTGATGCCCTGGGCAACTGCCCAGTGTGTCCATTTTATAATAAAACTACAAGAAAAATATCATACTGAATATAAAAAAGGGGAATAAGGGGACAATCAGGGATCGTAGTCAGTTATCTTCCCTTTAAACACAATGGTAGCAGCAATGAACAAAGCGGTTAAAGTTTATTTCTGGTATGCTTCCAGCTTAGCAAACAAGCAATTAAAATATATCATCTTCATCTTACTTAACAAAATTTCTCAATCATATGGATTATGAACGTTAATGTAAACGAGAAGGTTGTTAAAAAGACGAGAAGTTAAATTATCTGGGCGAAAAGAAAGAACTTAAATGGATAGATAAGCATATATTAGGCGTAATCAGTGATATTCTAGTACGCTGTAAATTAGGAGAATATTAAAAGCAATATTAAACATTAAGATACTACGTGCATGAAACAAGTATGATACAAGACAAAATCACATAGACAAGTAAATACTGAAATATTCTGACATATCAAACACATCACATGAAACTAATAAATAAAAAAAAACTAAAATGGTAAGAGTAATTAAATCATGACAAACTATTTATTGCAGGAAATAAACATTGAAATTAATCCCATAAAGATTATTAAATTATATTTTCCAGCTTTCCGTAAAACAAATATATAGAGAGACAAAAATATGTGTCCGGAAAAATTCGCTCCATAAAAATTCCTGAAATTTGCAGTTAATTAAGGGTTAGATTATCCAAATTATCTGCCGCATTGCCTCCCTTGAATAAGTCTCTCTTTGCTATTATGTGACGTAATTCTAGAACGAGTCGACCGTCTGCTAATGTTGAAGTATACTGATCCAACAGTGATTTCAAACAAAAACAGGGTTTTTTTTTCCAGTATATGGTCACCAATTGTACTTTTAATAAAAACGCAGAAAAGTGTTTTTGTTTTCCTTTATATTTCTAAATGAATAAGCATAAAATAACAAACCTATTACACTGTGTCAAATCGGGAGGTATTATCAATAGATTAGATTTTAGAGTAGACGCCACTGCTTTTTTTATTTGTTAAAACTATGCAAATTACAAAAAAAATCTCCAACACGCAGTTTCATTAAACGTTTCCTTTTTATTGTTTTGTGATGGTCTACAACGAGCAGTAAATAGCAAGTACCACGAAGTATTATGAAGAGGTTGGGTTTACAGTGGTCCCCCATGTAACATTTTTAAAGAACTGCATTTTATTTTCCAAGTTTTGTTGATACATTAGATTAAAAATAGGGATCTAATGTATTTTTTTTCTTAATGTGCCTTAAAATAATTAAAATACGCAGCTGTTTTTTTTTATTTATATTATTTTAATATATATATATATATATATATATATATATATATATATATATATATATATATATATATATATACATATATACAGTAGATGTGATTTTGTATATATATATATATATATATATATATATATATATATATATATATATATATATATATATATATTTATATATATATATATATATATATATATATATATATATATATATATATATATATATATATATATATATCCAGTAGATGTGATTTTGTATCTTTCTTCACAAATCTTTTAATAGCCACATTGGTCGTCAATGCAGCAGTAATTTTAATTTCTTGAATTTTATAGGACTATTCGACTTAAAACTATCGCATTAGTCCCTACACTACAATCTTTACGTTATCGAGTTCTGTCTTCTAGCTATTCGTTACACATCAAAGGCAGGATAATAGCAGCGGCGAAATTTGTGATGATTTTAAACGAAGTTAGTCACAAATATGCAAATATAAATTTATAATAACAACGAATCAGGACTGGAAAGTTAAAGGATAACTTCAAAACAAAACAGTTGCATCCATATTTGATCTAACTCTTGCAATCTGAACATGTTTGTTTGTTTGGTTGGTTTTTTTGGGGGGAGGGGTCTTTTCTTTACTGAAAGCTTGTAAATTTATAGTTGCATGTATATCGAGTGAGAAATAATTCCGTGCCTTTGTCTGATCTCTGACTGTAGAAATGATCGTGTTTATACCCATTTGTAGCAGGAAAGTAACAAAACTCATTCGCTTACATATTTACAACTTCGTAGATGCTAATGAATGTATCTTTTATTAGCGGCTGTTAACAATATGGTTTAAAAAGCTTTAGCTCTCTATATGCTTCACGTGTTTATTTCTTACCCCCATATTATGTATTATCTACTCATAAAATGGCGCCAGGGCGCGCGTGCGCCTGCATGCATATGTGTTTTTGTACTCCTCAATCAAATATAAACTGAGCTTATTTTGAAAAAATATAATCAGTGAGAGCCGAGTCTCCAAGGAGACAAGATTGAGAATTTCGTGTTCCATGTTCATTTAAAAAGAGATTAAATAACAGATGGAGAATTAATCGCTGTTAAACTTTTTGTATGGTTGAAATTTTCACCAACAAGTAAAAGTTACTCCTTTTAATTTATCTCCAACATTCTATTGAAAATCCTCTTCGATCTACTTATCACTTCATATTTGGACAATCGGACTTATAATGGAAAAATACATTCTTTCATACACACACACACACACACACACACACACCATATTATATCACATAGTGAAACGTAACTTTTGCTTCTTCAGTTGCGTCTCTTTATTTCCTGCATAATTAAATTTCAAAGCAATGCTCGTCTCGAGAATAATAAAGGAGACTAAGTAAAAACAACTGAGTCCAAATTAAGAAGAAAACCTAATTTATATAAAACACGTGCAATAGAGGAAATTCAATCAAATAGCATCTAGAGTATACGGAATGGTGAAGGTATACTCTGGAGAGCACGAGCCTGCATTTCAGATTCCAGTTTATGATTTTAAAATTAATCTATCCATGCAACAGTTTCCTTTATTAATTTTGAAAGAACATATATGAGTGCTTAATATTGTCTACTTTTAAGAATTGCATGGATATTTTTTTGCTATATTCAACCAAAAACTATAGTTTTATGCCGTTTTGCTGACTACATATTTTAAAATAATGATTGAAAAGAGAAGCTATTATCTCTTGCTTTGGAGAAAAAGGAAAATATGGTTTAAACAACAGTTTCATAACAGACTCCACGACTAATAAATTATTGTACGATTTCTCCTTTTTGCACACCACTATTGCCACCAGTAACTTAAAACTAAAATTGACATCAACTTATGAATATTTATTTGCATGTTGCATTTATTATTACTTATTCTTGATATCCAAATATCAAAAATATTTTCTTGATATTCAAATATCTTGATATCCAAATATCCAAATATTATTACTTATTCTTGATATCCAAATATCAAATATCATCCACATATATGTGGAAAACGAAATTATTTCTTTTTGGAACCCGCATATAGTTTATATTTTATTACTTTTATTCTCGTTCTTGCTTTTGTTTCTGGTGTGCATTTTTTTTAACTTAGTGGTAAAAATATTTAAACGTTGCAGTGGAAACTATCCTCACCAGGAGCACGAAGAAAATGAACCTCGGACATATAGGCACTTTAACTGAGGTCCATTTCTTCAACTATTTTGCTGTTTTTGACCTTGAATAACACTTCCTCCGACACGTGAATATTTGGGCAGGTTGTGCCGTTATATTTTAACTTCTGTCGGTGGTCGATTGCCTAGGAAGGTAATTAGGCAGTAAATGGATTCTGGTATTACCCTGACTATTTTATCAGGGATTCGGTCTTGCTTCATGTTCTAAATGACACAGACATGGATATATCAATTACATCACTGGTGATTAATCATGAGATTAATGATTATTAATCAATATGACGTTTGGAAGGTTAAACGTTAACTGGCTGATTAGACATCTTGTAATCGCTGACTACTAAACACGGCATGCTTGATTGATAAGTTACTAATATTCCTATCGCCTTCCAATTTTTCCGATAAAATTAGGTTCCCGATGGCGATGTCTCGGTGACATGTTCCTTAATTTATTTATGGTGGCTGTTCGACATGCACAATGCCTTTATTTGGAGGTAATTTAAGACCAATTTAGGATAAGATTCAGCATCAATTGGAATTAGCCCCTCAAGAAAGTCATTTCCTTCTGAGCATTTTTCAAAATGGTAATAATCGGTATTCTATGAGTCTAATCTGAAAGATCACAGATCGTCACTTTAAAAAGTAACTGAGTCAAAGCAGATGTGTTATCGATAGTAAATATATTGATTAAACGTGTTGATTTTCAACCCGTTTTATGTATTTACAGCTTTCAACTGTCTATAAGGCAATAACAAAAATTAAAATGAAAGAAAATTTAACAAATTAAAGACGGCTGAATAGGAAAAATAATAGGAAGCAATCGGTAAACAGGAATATTATGAAATATGTATGTGCATTGGAGGCTAGTCTGTAATATGAACGAATAAAGTCTTTGTACGCCTACGACACATTTCCGCTTCTCAATGCACGGTTATCGTTTATCAAGGTACTGTACGAAAAGTGCTCGATATTACAGGACAGTGGCGTTGGTGAAGAATGAGTAACATTAAAAACTATTCTCAAAAGCATCTGGCACGTGCCAGTTTTCCTTCAATAAAATCCTGCAATTGTAGAAAACATCACAAAGCACGAGTTTTCAACATGTTAGGGTCATATAACTACACCCAAACTATTACAAAAAACGATGGCGTAATTGGAAGTATCAGCAAGTAATTGCAGATTTCTTGGGAAAAGGACTCTACTTCATTGAAAAGGTTTCTTCTTAAATAACAGTTTTTTACGATCGATCTGGCTCATCAAAAACCTGGATATCCGGATTATTTTCTTTAACTGCACGACACTCTGAACATCTCGAAGAATACGCCACACGTTCAGATTGCTACAAACTAATTGCAGGCATATCAAAGACATTCACCTGCCTGATAAAGGAAATCAACGTCAATGGTGTAGAAGTGTATTAAATGCACGCGACGATTGTCATCTGATTTAGTTAGCATTTGCGCGCGATGGCAGTAAAATGTTGACATTCGCCGATGGGGATGGAAAGGACAGGAAGTTATTCATTCTCGGAACATTAGATCTTAGATGATCAGGAAACTGAATAAGAAACCTGAATTAGATGCGTCCGTCAGTGGTCACTGGTATTCGTATGGCCAATGTATCTCACTTTTACATGAACAAACGATACGACAGAGTTTTCATATAAGAATGGATTCTACGGAACATGAACTCATATCAAGAATACATAGGGTAATGATATAAATTATTAACATGGAACTGAATACTGTGACTCAATATGACCTTTCTACAGTTGAAATTAAAATATTTGTGTTTCCACTTGTTTTATAAATTCTTTTCAGCAATGAAGAGTATAAACAGGTGCCAACAATATAAATTGTTAATATTTAACCTGTATTGTTCGCTTTGTGGTTTTTGAACTATAGCATTATTCAAATACAGGTGAAATTAAAACAAACATTAATGGACAAACGGGAGTGCCAAAAAACCTAGAAAATAAAATCACTAGCATGGGAAAATGATAACAATAATTATTGCTTTTTATTAAATAGTAGGCATATATAATGCTGTAGAACTATGCACGATTCATGTTATGATAAAAGTTTTTTTTTTACGATCCCTTTCATACTGTCCTGCTGATAAGACTGACCACGTGGAAAAATGGACGAAACCAAAAGCAAACCGTTTTGATGCTGAATAGATATTCTTAAGTTGTTACATAACTTTCTCACATGCATATTTTTCAAAGTATATACCGCGAAGGGGCACCGATCCCTCCTCGCAAATAATTTGTAATTGTCTGAATGCAAATCTTTATATGCTTTTGCCCCTAGGCTGCATTTGCTATCATTTAATTGTAACAAATTTTATCATTCTTTTGAGTCTAATTACTCATTTTACATGCAATCAATCCTATCCTGCATTATGATTGAAAGTAGTACCTCAGGCGATTACTACGCGACCATTTCACCTCATGTCTAGTCATTATCGGCCTTTTAACGTATTTATTGTAGTTTGCTGTTTTGAGGCCCTGGAGCATCAAACTTTCACACGGAACTCTTTCGCATGGCGTAAGGAGTTTGAGTGTTATCTGTAATCTCACAGTTACATGTTTGCTCAGCCATCCTGAATTAGTTATTTTTCTAAGTATCTTCTGCCTGTCGTTTAATCAGCGACTGTGGACGAGCAACAGTAAATGTGTGGAGCACTCAGCGTTGAAAATGTTGAAATTTCTTTCTGCAAAAAGAGTACGGAACTTGGACAAATACTTGCATGAGAAATATTATATTTTGTACATTATGCTCAATGATACACAATGACATGAAATGCTTACCAACTATTACAACACCCAGAACCCAAGAAGGAGATTCACCAAAGAAAGTCCAGGAAACCTGTATACCTACATTTATGAATACACCCACCCCAAGACATAGCACTCTCGGTGAAATGTGATTTCTATAAAGATAATGAAGTAGGAATGTGACAATAGACAATCCAAAGGTTCCCAGAAGTGTGTGAGGGGCGACTAAACGCCTTCCTGTCACGTGTGAGATACTTGTAACATTTTACAATTTATATTTCCTTAAAAGTCGAAATCTTGAAAACTAAATTGTCTTTGGAGCCAACATCTTTTATTTTTTAATCCAACAAATCTTAGCATCAGTAAGAACAATACTATCCACACTAGCAGACGACATACCTCTCACATTTATGTAAATATATTGGCTGATGAATTTACTAATAGCAAAGGACAGATAACTGTTGAACTTTCCCATTTTAAATTTTCGTTGCAGAAACGCAAAATAAAATGCAACTAAATGTAATTAATATAAGTAATCTGGTACAATGGAGAGAATGTGCACCGTCCAATCATTCAGTCAACAAACAAAAGGAAATTCATACGATCTACTGAAACGAGAGAGAGAGAGAGAGAGAGAGAGAGAGAGAGAGAGAGAGAGAGAGAGAGAGAGAGAGAGAGAGAGAGAGAGAGAGAGAGAGAGAGAGAGAGATGTTGCCATCTATAAAAAAAACTCTTACTCTTTCCAAATTGTTTTACCGACATTTGCCTGCATCATGTTTCAAGAGAATAGAAAATCTACAAGAAAAAAGTACGAAAATATAAGTACGAAAATATTAAGATGTGATCTGTAGGTTATATTCAAAATAGTATCAATATGGTTCACGTTTTACATATAGGAAGATTACACAGTATGGTTCACGTTATATATATATATATATATATATATATATATATATATATATATATATATATATATATATATATATATATATATATAGGAAGATTACACAGTATGGTTCACGTTATACATATAGGAAGATGACACAGTATGGTTCACGTTTTACATATAGGAAGATGACACAGTATGGTTCACGTGATATATATATATATATATATATATATATATATATATAGAGAGAGAGAGAGAGAGAGAGAGAGAGAGAGAGAGAGAGAGAGAGAGAGAGAGAGAGAGAGAGAGAGAGAGAGAGAGAGAGAGAGAGAGAGGAAGATTATACAGTATGGTTCACGTTATGCATATAGAAAGATTAAACAGTATGGTTCACGTTATACATATAGAAAGATTACACACAACTGGATTTAGACAAAGCGAGGCCCTAAGCTATGGAAAGCTATAGAGGCCATATTTGTTATAAAATAAATTTGAGGGGGCCCTTCAGACTGAGTTCAGACTTTGGGGCCCTAAGCTGTAGCTTGTTTAGATTATGCCTAAATCCGGTATTGATTACACACTATGGTTCACGTGAATACATATAGGAAGATTAAAAATGTAGGTGTCACCAAAGACTGCTTTTTTATCTCATGTACTTAGTGCTCTCTCTCTCTCTCTCTCTCTCTCTCTCTCTCTCTCTCTCTCTCTCTCTCTCTCTCTCTCTCTCTCTCTCTCTCTCTCTCTCTCTCCACACAGAACACATGTACGTACGCACACACATACACACGCATACAAGAGTTGCAGAGTTGCATAGTTGCCTGAATTATGGCCCTGCGGCATCTGCGATAAGGCTAAAGGGTACAGTTAAGAAGAGGCATCAATAAAATAAAACATTTAAAACAACATTGCAAAAATATAAGAAGCGGAAGTGTGAAAAAAGCAAATTAGCAGGAACGCGAAAGTCGTATTTTATCCAAGCAAGCGTTGTAAAAATAATTTCTCAACATTTTGCTCACTGTAATGTCCTATAGTTTCAATCAAACTCAGAATCTATTTTGCCCTGTTAAAAACGGTACAATCAGAATGATAAAACGTTTGTCGAGCATGTCTCCTTCATCAAGATGGGTTTTAAAACTTGTTGCAGAAAGAAACGATTTTATTCAAAGCTATTCCATTGCTAATGCCACATGACCTCAATAATAATAAAAGGAAAGAATAACAACCTCTGAAGTAAATGACGCATTTTAAAATCGAGATCTTGACGGTAATTAGACTATAGTGAAACTAAGCAATTAAAGTATTTAAAATTGTAAAATATGAATGTTTTAAGAGATGTAGCTAATTGCTTTGAACCCAGGTACACGAGTACATATTACCTAGTGTGAATCCCGTAATGACTTTTGAAAAAGGAATTCGAACAAAACGCCCTGATTTATGGCTGACTGGACGTACGTTTGGTTGTGATTGACCGACGGTTCCCGAATCGTGGCGGTTCCCTCTGACAGAGGGGGTGGAAGAATTTGTGGAGATTGAGGTAGGGTAGAAGGAGTGGGTTAGTTTTGGTATGGGTCCGGAGCCCCCCCCCCATTGTGAAAACAATCGGAACATTTCATAAAGCAAGTTTTCTTTACTGTTAAATGGTTTAAAATTACGCCATAGATATGTTAAAATGCAAACGCTAATAAGGGCTTCACTTTCTTGGCCCACACAAATTGCTCCATCTGACAGACCCCTTGCATGTTGTTTTCTTTTTCACCCTAAAATATTTCTCTATCCGCTCCTGTGAATAGTAGGCATATACTTTGATGCATAAAACAAAAACACGGCATTCCTTTTAACATTATATCTTTTACAAATTTATTAAATATATGGTGAGCACACTCGTTAATTCACATAGACTGGTTGAGGCTTCGTCTAACTATAAGATAATAGCTCCACATTATATCTCATCTTTATTGCCATATTTGCGTAAAACACAACAAATGGGTAAGAAAAGAAAGTACAAAAGATAATACGGAAAAGAATATATACTTGTAAAATATTTATTACGTTACGAAGTAATACCTAAGTACAACGAAGTAGTAACAGTAAATTTGGAGATACTTACAAGCAATTTCCCTGTTTGGCGAACGTCATTAAGTCAAATATTTTCTCACCAACAAACAAAAAACATGCTGAAATATTGTACCGTCACGTTGTTTGCAAGCTTCAAAGCTGCCATCACAGAAAACGGCACAGAAACGTGTTGACCTTTGACATTGTTCTTCGACCCAAGTGAACTCTGTCAGAATTACTTTTATTATTTATGCGCGTGGGAAGTAGATCTTGTTTTTCATGAAACTCCTACTTTTCTTAAATGGACATTTCGTGTATCATATAGGGAGTGTTGACAACAAAAGAGTTCAGCTGTTCACCATATGAAAGCTATGTGCATATATTTGGCCGCCATATCTAGGTTCCGCGGGGAAAAGGAAGAAAGTAATTACCCTTCCTGGGCAAGGTTAATTTACATTGTCTATAAAAGTTTGCAAGTACTTAGCTAGGAGTCCAATATAATTATGCTTTGATATAAATGTGAAAAGTTTGAAGCAAATCATTGTTTCAGATTTGTATCACGTCAACATTGAAATAGTCAAAATAAATAAACGTGACGCAATAATACAAAGCTTCTGAAGAGTGGTAAATTATAACCACTAGATTTCTAATTAGGAATATTTGGCAAATTGTATCAAAAATTTATTGCCAGAGTTTACAGCGTCAAGTGCTGACGTAGATAAGTCTAAACAAAACCCAAACGTTTCTTTAAAACATAAAATACCATTAATTGGAAACTCAATGTCTTCCTTAGTCTTATAAATTCAAAATGCCAAGTTTGTTTTTGCCTTTGAAGAAGAAGCATGATAAATAAATAAATAAATAAATAAATAAATAAATAAATAAATAAATAAATAAATAAATAAATAAATAAATCGTGCAAAATTATAAACACTTCGAAATATTTTCTCTAAGTGTTGCCGATATTTCTAAATTTCGACATCATTTGCTTTTAAATCTTTACAGATATTATCCCCTTCATATATTCCATGTTTTAGTTTTGCCTTTATTTAGTCTTTTAAAAGAAACACCGAGGGAAGACTCCTAGCCCATATTCTATATAGATCATGCAGGAACAATACAAAGGGAAGACTCTTAACCCATTTTCTCTACAGATCATGTAGGAATAATACCGAGGGAAGTCTCCTAGCCCATTTTCTTTATAGATCATGTAGAAATAGTTTCGAGGGAAGACTCCTAACCCATTTTCTCTACAGATCATTTAGGAATAATACCGAGTGAAGACTCCTGTCCCATTTTCTATATAGATTATGTAGGAATAATACCAAAGAAAGACTCCTAGCACATTTTCTCTCTTAGAGTATGTATGAATAACACCGAGGGAACATTATCCCATTTTCTCTATAAATCATGTAGGAATAATACCGAAGAACACACCTAGCCAAGTGTCTCTGTAAATCCTGTATGAATAATAACAAGGGATAAATCATGGACATTTTTCTCAATAGATCATGTAGGAGTAATACCGAGGGAACAATCCTAGCCCATTTTATCTATAGATTATGTAGGAATAATACAGAGGGAACACTCCCAGCCCATTTTCTCTACAGATTAATTAGATCTTTTTCTAAAGATAATATACTATAAGTCAGAAATGGTGTGTTTATTGCAGAAATTTTACAGTGGGTCAGTGCTTCCAACCATATCGAGAACAAACGGTACTGTAACTATTGTTTAACTTTGCACGCTCAGTCGTGTGCACTCGCAGATTAATAAAACCCTCGAGCTGTTATCGTACCGGAACTGGAAAGGTCACGTGATTTCTCCTTCGCTCTTTTCAACTAGCTATTCGCATGGCTGAACTCTTGATAGGGTATAATTCGCCACCTCGTTTGCGATTGTTGGTCATCGGATCAATGTCTTACATTACAGTACTGTTTACAATTGTAGTAGAATGTCAATTACACCTCTGAAATCACAAATGCACTTTTTTTTACCTTAAAACGCTTGACACATTTTTGTCCTAGTCTAATCATCTTATTCCTTCAGTAAACTATACATTTCAAATGATAAAAATATTTTCATGATATGTTCAGTCGCTCATAAGAAGAATATAATTCGACAACAGTTGCCTAAACTTATAATCAGGAATGAAAAGAAATGAAGCAAAATAACGGTTATCAACTATAATCTGCCTTGCACATATTTTGAACCAGTTCTGGCGGCTTGGCGAGTGTGTTCTGTGTGAACTATAAGGCGCGTATATTGTGAATGGCAGAGTCGATTGTATTTGTTTACATCCTGTTTGAAACACCCGATACCCTCTTTTCAAAAGTACCTTCATGTACGTCGTCAATTAGCCGTTACTATGTATCACGGGACTAATTACAAATGCAGCGATATAGGCATCGTGATAATATAATGCAGCTTTCCTGCATATTTTTAACAATTTTGTGCAAATTATAGATTAATAAAAAGCGCATTTTCATAATGTTTTGTTGGGAAAATTACTACCCTATAAAACTGTTGTTTTCATGCTCAACAAGTCGCTTGATATTGGTTTCACGACGTTTATTGAAAATTGCTTTATTCACAAAGGCTGTATGTATTTAACACTATCGCGGAGGTCATTAACGAATACTCTGTCAGATACAATTTCTAGGGCACATATTTTACATTTGAACAAGTTTGACATTTTCGTTCCATGTTAATTATTTTTCAACTGTTCATATAATTTTTGTCTGCTTCTTTTTTCTGTTACACCAACTTGTAATAAAAAAGCAACCTTGTTCTTAAGATTAAATAACATTTTCTTTCCAGATTTCGCCATTAAAAGGTCTCACACAATTATGGTCTATGTATTTAATTTTATTTTAAAATTCACTGACATAGTCGAATTCAACTTTTCCAAGCAGGTAGAATTAATATTTAGTTAAGATGCTTTTTATAATTAATTTGTTTTATTGTTGTCCAGATAGAGATAGGTGGAAAGGTAACAAGATCGATTCGTTTGAAATGCGAATTTTTTTTTTCTCTTTCTTTTAATGTATGAACTTTAATTTTCAGCTGAGTGAGAATCCAGTACATACATGTCGGTGTATATTAGAGTATGTATGTGTGTAATGCAATTAATTAAAATGAATACAAACACGAGAGATGTAGTATGAGTTCCAGTTGGTTGCATATTTTTCGCGACCATAAAAATGAGATGTGTTTACTATAACTCTGTTTACGCCATTGTTGAGCGCGGAAAAATATATTTGCTACTTACACTTTATTTTATTTCCGTATTCACTCGGATATTTAATGCAAAATGTTCTTTGTTCACGTGGTTTGAAAGAAAATATAACGTTCACCAAACCCACAGAGATAAAAAGCTTCTTTGTAGATGATCTGTCAAGATACAGAGCTCCCAAAGGACATACAAAAAGACAAATTAATACGATATCCACAATATGGACTGTATCACACGAGAGCGAGTTTTTGACATGAACCATTAACCCCCTGTCTCTTTTGCATCCATTTCAACATTGTTTCTTCCATGTAGGTAAGATCTAAGTTATATATACGTATACTACATTTTTCAGCCGAGTAGGTAAAGTTAAATATTTTACAGGGAGTGATGAATGACACGATGATGCAACTTCGTTCCTCCTGAATCATTTTGTACTTTATATTCAATTAGGCCACAGTGGTGTTAATCAGCTTGGAGGTGTCTTCGTCAACGGACGACCCCTACCAGATTCGACTCGACAAAGAATAGTAGAACTGGCGCATAGTGGGGCGCGTCCGTGTGACATTTCCAGGATACTGCAGGTGTCCAACGGGTGTGTGAGCAAAATTCTTGGTAGATACTATGAGACAGGATCCATTCGACCCCGGGCAATAGGAGGAAGTAAGCCACGAGTGGCTACGAATGAAGTTGTTACGAAGATTGCCCAGTACAAGAGGGAGTGTCCATCCATTTTTGCATGGGAAATAAGGGACAGGCTTTTGTCGGACGGAGTGTGTAATCAGGAAACCATACCAAGCGTAAGTATAGTTAGTATAAAGTTTGAAATGTTTGCAGTGGCTTTCAGTTTACATTTATTATTTAATGGCATTTTAAGTTTTCGTTAAACAATTTCACTGTCACTGACCCTAACCTCATAACAGACTGATAGTGTGTAATCTAGTTAAATAGCATTTTCTTTTTATTCTGTTCATACATTTAATTTAATAATAGTCTGATACGTCAAAACTAGATATATATGACCTAAATTGCTCTTTATTTCCTAGAAAATATGCGTAAAACCCTGTATTATTTCATATAACATTATCCTTTACAAATGTGCCACACTGTACAGAATTATAATTATCAGATGCCAAAATATAGCGATCCCAGGAGGCAATCTAATTGGTTGTGTAGAAATTGCATTACACCTATACACCGTTGTCATCGTATGTGCCATCATTGTGCCATCTTTGCCATGAGCTCTTCTGTATTAATCTAGCGCATTCACTAGGACACAGGGTTTCAGCGGATGTAGTATTCGCCTTAAGAGTTAATGCCCTGGAAAAAGATCATAAGTAGGTCACTGACCTGTTATGCATACTGTATCATTTATCTGTTTCAACTAATAGGACATACCATTTGTTTAGTTTTTTGTTCTTTGGAGTTTAACGCCATTTCTCAGCGCAAGATAAGCTATATATGGCGGCAAGTATAACTGGTGGAAGAACAACCAGTCGAAAATCCAACCGTCTCACATACACATTCCTTGAGTCCGAGACTCGAACCCACGCTGACAGGTGAGATGGCAGTGATAGGTAAAGGCGAGCGCTTCAGATTACTCGGCTACTAGGAGCCCAGACATACAATTTTTTTTTTATTAGCTTGGACCTGGGCAGAAAAGAATACAAATTTGAAGCATAACTAAATTTTGGTTTTGGCTAATGCTCGAGTCCATAATAATTATGAGAAAAGAATACATCGTTTGAATATGAGTTGTTTGACAAGCGAGACCGAACCTAACGACCTTCAATAAATAATGATCCATGTGGAATACAGCCGAAATTACTTTATCTCTTCAAGATCCTTCTAGTGTTACACCAAAATCACAATCATCACGAAAAAAAAATTAGCAAAGATCTTTAAGCACAAAGTCCACTTAAACTGTTTGTAATCAAATGATCCTTCGTTACCGCCATCGTGGAGGTGGGGTGGGGTGGAAGAATTTCGCATAACACGTTCTTTTATTAGGTATTTAAGTTTCATAAAAGTACAGCCTTTTCATTAAACTACCTGCCTTTAGTTATCGATCTCATGACTATTAATAGATTTTTTAAAAAAATAAACAGTTTGTCATGTGGGGGGAGGGCGAGGAAAGGAGTGTCAAAGACGACGCTCACTCGGGTCGTCGTTTCCTCCAGCGCAAACTTGCGACGGCCTTGCCTGGCAAAAATATTAATAATGTACAACCAAACATCAGAGACACAATATGGAAAAAGGCACATCATTAATTAAATTTTAAGTATCTCCAAAGCGATAATTATACTTTTACAGAACGACATGTATTGGCCCGTTAAAATATATTGCTATTTCTGTTGTTGTTTATATGCTTCCAAACAATGTGATTATATCTCTTATTTTAATTATAATTTTTTTATAGTTTTGTTTTATTTTTCTACGTTGCTTTTGTTGCTTGTCCTACAAACAGCAATGCAGTTAAATGTGTAAAGAAGGTAAAAGAAAATGAGGTCTTTAAAACAAGTGTTTGTATAAACGTATTGATGGAACCTACCGCGGATGTACATAAAAATATACAACACGCATCGCCTTTGGACTACAAATGAACATATGAAAATAAATATATCGTTGCTCCTGTTGAATATATCTTTCTAGATTCAATAACTAGATAATAAGATTATAAAATTGTGAAATCAAGGTATCAAAATAGCTATCGAAATAGGTACAAATGTTTGTGTTATTGTTCTCTAAAAGTTGAAGAGAATATTGATTAAATATTTTCATTTATTCCGTTTAAAATACGTATTTCAAATTTTGTTCACACGCTGTGCAGAGTTAAAAAGACTCATTACCTTAGAACGTACGAGTTTCGCCCAACCTGTTTCATAAACATTTTGCTTCTTTATATCAATCATATTTTTTGCGTTTATAAATCCCTGTTTAAAATTCAGTTTGTTCACGATCTTAACCGATATAATGCTTGCTTTATTAGACTAATACAAATGCACATTTAGTGCCACCAACGTGAGCTGAAGATAAACTATGTTGATGGGTGGCTTTCCATCACGAATGACATTAGGAGGAACAACAACAACAAAATCCCCTACATGACTTGCAGACAAGTACCCAGTTAAAAGTCATATGAGTTTACTAAAAACTTAAATTTATTGGGATATTATTTTTACGAAATGAAACAATAGCAACTGTTGACTTAGAAAACTTAAATGTCTGAGAAGTATATTATGATGAAAATATGTGTTTAATGATTTGTTCAAGATTTTACTAAAGAAATCAGAAAATTATATCCTCTTATTTGATGTTGTAAGTATGATGCTACATTACCTATGTAAACAGTATTATTCGCATCTCTCTCTCTCTCTCTCTCTCTCTCTCTCTCTCTCTCTCTCTCTCTCTCTCTCTCTCTCTCTCTCTCTATCTCTCTCTCTCTCTCTTGCGCGCGCGTGTTATGCAAAGTACTTTCTCAAAATCTTTCAAGTTATATATGCTTTACAAGAACTGAAACGATGCGGTTTAATGTAACAATTGTTAAATAAACTCAACATTTCCCCCAAATTCACCTGTTAGTCTGCTCTTACAAGGTTCACGTGGCAAGTCGCTCCGTTTAGGTCGTTTCATTTGCTGTTTGTATTGTACCTCTTATTAAGACGGAATTCAGTTTGTAAGACGTGTCTTCGTGGAATATATCTGACAATTCAGGTAAAACGTAAGTAGAATCATATTATCCTGCCGCTTTCTTTTCTATACATGATGAAAACAACTAAGAGAAATAAGAACATCCGGACATTCGGTGTCGACATGCGCGTGAGATGCTTGAATAGATCCTGCAGTGGTTAAGAAACGATACTGTCGTATACAGACTTGAAATAGTGACTTCTATTGTTTTAGGGTTTTTTAAAAGAAAATTTTATTAATCAAAGGTTTTGATTACAAAAGAAAATATTATATTTAATTTTATGAGCCATATCAGTAAATCAATGTAATGTGTAATATACATTGCACAAATATTCTACGAAGCAACGATGCGGAAATATGATTTAATTGAAACATGTAGTTCCTGCGTCACTGATAGTCACCTGCATGTTCGTTTACACGTTTACCAGTTTTGCAAACTTTTACAGGCATGTGCGCCTGCAGCATAGGTCAAAGAAGGCGGGGGGGGAGAGCTCAAGCCCCCCCCCATCACACTGTGAATACATATATAAATTCCGATAATTTTATTCATTTAAATGAAGCTGAAAATATGTCACAAGATTCTGTTCAAAACGCTTAGTAAATATTAGCAAATATTGGCTTTAGTTTCAGACTGCGTACTATGCTACTTCTCCCAGACGTGAATGACTGACACCTTCCGCCAAAAATCCTGTGGGTGCCCATTTTTACAAGCAATAGTCATTTTAGCTGTTTGCACGTGTAAACCTTACATACGTAGCATTTTAGCCGTTTGCACGTGTAAACCTTATATGCGTAGCATTTTAGCCGTTTGCACGTGTAAACCTTATATACGTAGCATCGGAAGGTCTGTAATTTGAAGAAATTGTTATGCGATTCCAAATGCCCCCCCCCATTACCTCTTTAGTAATGGTAATAATGATTAAATTAATATAAAATCCGGAAAATTTAATCCTTTGAAAATAGTTTTACATCGGGAATCCTCAAATATTAACCACGTACAGAGAATTACATCTATACAACATATGAAATGATGTAGATATTGCACTGTTTATCGTTGATATTTCTAAACAATTCTCTCCACAAAAATAGTGGGGACTTTTTGTTGTTGTCTTGGGCAAGGTATTTTAAACGACTTCTGAAAACTCGAAGTAGAGTTAATCAGTATTCATTATTTGAGTAAGAGATATAAAGACATCATTATACGGGATGTGAACCACTCGCTAATTATCTCCACACCTCTTGTCGTCATTATCGTTGTGGTCCCCGTGCCCCTCAAAAGGGCGCTGCGGGTTTTTCACTCTCTTTTCTACGACCGCTTGGCACCCCGGGTAGTTTTATTCATCCGCGAAATATATTAGTACCGCATCTGCTTAAGTATTGACAATGAATCAACCTCATCAAAGGTATTTAACAATCAGACAGGAGATGGAGACGGTTGGGAGATGTAAGGGATATTATATTTATTGTACTTGGAAAGAATTTTTTCACATTGGAGCTTAAAAAGTACGAAGATCAAATAGAACCTACAATGGGGAGGGGTGTTAGCGATCTTATGAGCAACCCACCCAAAGAAGAGCTCAAGCATGTGAAAGTAAATTTAAAAGACACAAATCTTGAATTTTTCTTCTTTAGCTGTTTTTTTTTTTGGGGGGGGCGGGAGTATGATGAAGTTTGAAAATTAGTGCCTTAGCAACAGCATGAGTACAACCGATGAAAATTAAAATTATAAGAGTAGGTCGTAGCTATAAGAAACAAATTGAAATTTTGTTTTAGTATAAAAAGATGGGGTAAACAAAGAATGCAACGGTACATTGAGTATTGTCCATTAAAATAAAATGAGTTTCAAATATTGCAACAAAATTTTCTACGATATTTAAGAATTAGCACATTAGGATTTATTTTAAAAGAATATTTCATTCATGAATTTAAAATTTTTACAACAAAAAATTAATTAAAATAAAGAAAAAGTCTTGAAGAATACACAAAGCAAAATTATTGATTAATATCCTAAGTAAGCAAAAAATGTAAAATATGCTACAATAATTTTGATTTTAATCTGTGTAAAAAAATTTTAATTAATTAAACGAGGAGTGAAAATATTTGCCATTACTAAAACCATCAATGGAACAACAAAAAAAAAATAATTACTACTAATACTACTTGAATTGTTCTCATATATATTGAGTTTGCAATTAACAATAGCGTGTGAAAGGTTATAATAGTTAAGGTGTTAATTGTTTATGAAATAATTGTTTTTTTGTGTGTGTGTTCAGTAGTAAATATTTTAGAGATTTTTAACGCTGGAAAACCATTTTTTATTAGAAATTTAAATTATGTAAACCTAATGACAAAATAATATTGGAAAAATATGCCATAAAAATAAACTGATCAATTCTTTTAACAGGAACATCTAAACATTTCCTTTCATAAACGACACATCTAGATAGATAAATAAATAAATAATGTTTAACTCAGCCACGATGATTTAACTGTTTCAATTTCGATCAATTTAATCTGATATTTATTTTTATGATTTATTTTAATTAATGAAGACTTGAGACTCAGGAGATAATATGTTTAGATAAAATTATGCTACGAGTCCCACTTCGGTCTTTTTGATATATACAATTTGTATGCTTCGAGTCCCACTACTGTATTTTTGATACATACAATTTTTATAATATGTGTCCCACTTTTTTTTGATACATACAATTTTTATGCTACGAGTCCCACTTCAACCATTTTGATACATTCGGTGTTGTATGCTATGAGCCTCACTTCTAACATTTTGATACATTCGGTTTGTATGCTACGAGCCTCACTTCTAACATTTTGATACATTCGGTTTTGATGCTATGAGTCTCACTTCTAACATTTTGATACATTCGGTTTGTATGCTATGAGCCTCACTTCTAACATTTTGATACATTTGGTGTTGTATGCTATGAGTCACACTTCTAACATTTTGATACATTCGGTTTTTATGCTATGAGTCTCACTTCTAACATTTTGATACATTCGGTTTTTATGCTATGAGTCTCACTTTTAACATTTTGATACATTCGGTTTTTATGCTATGAGTCTCACTTCTAACATTTTGATACATTCGGTTTTTATGCTATGAATCTCACTTCCAACATTTTGATGCATTCGGTTTTTATGCTATGAGTCTCACTTCTAACATTTTGATACATTCGGTTTTTATGCTATGAGTCTCACTTTTAACATTTTGATACATTCGGTTTTTATGCTATGAGTCTCACTTCTAACATTTTGATACATTCGGTTTTTATGCTATGAGTCTCACTTCCTACATTTTGATGCATTCGGTTTTTATGCTATGAGTCTCACTTCTAACATTTTGATAAATGCTTTGAGCCACGCTTTTATTTTTTATGGCAATGATATGCTCTATTTCATTGCAAAACGTTTTCTGTAACTAATCTGAATTTCAGATTTTCACACATTGGTCGAATGATAAAAGTCCATTTTTACATAGTTGCAACATGCCACCGAAGAAATGTTATATATGCCTATTCGTTTTGAAAAGTCCTCCAAACCCGTATCTTCGATTTAGTTGAACTTAAAATAGCGGTATTATATTTTTTATTATTATTATTATTATTATTATTATTATTATTATTATTATTATTATTATTATTATTATTATTATTATTATTATTATTACTACTACTACTACTACTACTACTACTACTACTACTACTACTACTACTACCGATCCGGTGGCCTAGTGGTTTAAGCGACCGCCTCGGATGTGGTTCAATCCCCAGCCGAGTCATACCAAAGACTTATAAAAATGGTACTAATAGCTGCCTCGCTAAGCATTCAGCATTAAAAGGTTAGTGTTAGGACTGGTCATCTTGGTATCAGGATGATGTGGCTGAGTGGGACATGATGCTATATATGTGCAGCATGATGCCCCAGTGCTAGACATCATTATATGTAGCAATATGACTGAAAAATTGTTAAAGCTACGTTAAAAAAACTAAATCACACACACATATATACACTTTATTATTATTATTATTATTATTATTATTATTATTATTATTATTATTATTATTATTATTATTATTATTATTATTATTATTATCATCATCATCATTATTATTATTAATTTTTATTATTATCTCTTTTTAAAAAAAACAATAATTTTCATAAATCTTTAGATGTGACTAAGTGCCTTACCTATCATTTCAAGTGACACACATGTATACTAAAAATAATAATTTATTTAGAGTTTTAAATTATTTACTTGTAATTTCTAAAGTTCAAAGATCTTGAATCCAACCTTTATTTAATTTTGATATTAGACACATTTCTGAGGGTTTTCTCCAGTCAAAATCACCTTAAAGGAATTTGTTATTCTTCTTTGATTATGGCGAAAGAACTAAATTATACGGTTTTCCCTCTGAAGGCTGTACGGCTTCGGCTGGTCATTTAGGAAAGAAATTTAATTAATAAAGTATTTTCCCTCGGACAAATTCTTTCTTCTCCATGCAATGGCACAGAAGTCAAGTACAGACTGCACTGGTCGACATTTCGCTATCGAACATCATTTGTTCAATTCTAGTCCCTGTACAAATGACCACTCTATAACTTGTCTAGCTCAACACCATATGTCGAATCTTTGGTTGGACCACAAGTACAGGAACTAAGTGTTTGATTTGTGTCCCGAAAAGTTAAGGTCATTTTAACATCAATCAGTTAATTGCTTCCCAAATAATCAAGAGAGGTTTTGACCATTAATCTATTGTAACGGTCACAGTTGATGCTGCTGTGTACTTCAGACAGAAGCCTTTTCAATTAAACAATTCCGTTGCAGAAATGTAGATCACTGCTTCCGAGCTTTACTAACAATGCAACCGTATTTGAATGCAAATCTGTGTAAGGTATACCTACTCCATGACTCGTTTAGATATATGAGTGATTGTTTATTCCATAAACCTACCGTTTATTTGTTCATGACCAAGGTTCGTCCAGAAAAACTTCCACAAACCAGCCGGCGAGCTGGATTAAGCTGCATTGTCACAGCTGCGTTTGCCTCTTAAAATAAAATCATGTTCGCATGAGTGAACAGTTCCTTTTTAAAGAGCTGATTGTCAAAATGTTCCCTTCTAATTTGCATTGGGTCCTCGTTATTTAAGTAAGGATCATCAATATTAACTACATTGGGCCGTTACCCAAGTAACTTTATTTTCAGGAGATAATTTGAAATTTGACTGATATAATATGCTTTTTGTCATTAATCATACGTGTTTTTTTTTTCTTAAATATCTCTTTTTGATTTCCTGAAACATGGTGATCTTAAAGCTTACAGTATCATGAAAAATGTTAGGTTAAATATGAATGTTTTCTTGATAAATTTCCGACTACTTTATGATTACCAACTTCTATACAATATACGGATTATTCTCAAGGGCATGGATAAAATTCCTTTCTGCTTATTTTAAAGACGCAATAAAATCTTTCATCATCATATGTGGCTAGACATTAAAGTGAAGTCCTATGTGTTCTAATTCTCAGTTCCGGACTCTTGTAGAAAGTACGTCTTGCATTAATCAGCAACAAAGAGAACTCATTTTTGTGCGCTATCATATCGGCAATGTTTGCCCTATTTGCCGGAAGCTTTAGACTTTAATCAACTGTAAGGCATTACGCGAACCTCGGCACTTCGGAGAAATTATTTTACGCTTATCTAGACACATGAAATTCAGCTCTAGGCTGGTTCATGGGCAAGTCAGCTCAAAGAGGTACATTGACAAAACATAGTGTCCCGACTGACTTACTAACAGGATGAGGAAGATGGAAAAAAACAACAACGCATATTTGCATTGTCCTTCCGCTTGTTGGATGGTCACAATAAAAGTTGCTTGTACGTCTCTTTCTCTCCTCAATGCCTCCAACGCTTTGGGTTCTGTTCAAGTATTAAATCATAAAGGCTGTTATTGATAAATAAATGACCTGGACGTAATTACAGAAGAATAGAAGAATAAAACCTATGGAAGACCTTCGGCCAAAAATAGAACACCTGCAGATAAATTTTAAAATTATCGCTCTATATTTAACCTTCAATTGTAGGTTATTGTTCAAATTTACATATTAAATCGACTGTTCCAACCAGCACGTGTACAAAAGTTACAAATTGATTATCACCGGCGTCCCGATAAATTTGGAAATGAAGCATAAAGAAAAGCCAATTTCTCCGAAAAGAAGACGAAGATGCAGATGGGTTTATCAAATTTTTATAAGATTTCAATTCTTGATCCCACAGTTTGCTCAAATTTCGCACCAGTTTCTCGATGCGTCCCTGTTCATTTGTCATCTAATGACTGGTGCTCCATTAGAATTACTTTCGACCAAAGGGAATTGATCTCCCAAAGGACGAACCAATAGAGCCCAGCCATTAGTGAAAACACTCACATTGTGGAATCTTGTAATGTAAAAGGATTGAAAAAGTTTTGTTCGTCAGTCAATAAAGCTCCTTATAATCCCTAAGTGATTGGCACCACTCTAAGAGAAGTTCTTATTGCAACATGATTTCTTGGAATAGTAACATCATTGAACACCTAAATGGGTAGAAAAAAATTTAGCAATCTAAATAGTATGCACAACGAAAATAGTTAATAAAAGAAAATTAAAAAGTAAAGAATTTGTCCAAATTTTACTTTTAAAAAAAAATATTTATTTAGGTCCAATCTAAGCATGCCACAAATTTGAGTCAATTTACATAAAAATTTATGAATGAAATAGTAGAACGTACACTTCATGGAGAATGTGTATGTATGTATGTGTGTTCAAATGCGATTTTTTAAAAAAAATTCATATTTACAAATAGCACTCGATTATTTCTTGTGACTTACTTGGGTGTATGTATATCTTCATTTGCCGTATTATCTGTTGTTTTATCACATTAACTATTTATGTTATCAGCTAGAGTTATTGACTGATGTTATACAATTATTTCCAAGTATTTTTGATTGGTCTTCACATCCCGTACTGTCTAAACAAACATATTTCTCGTGAAATGAAAGGCAACACGCCTAATACGGATGGGATTACAACATTCATTCCAGACTTAGTGTTTATGATAAATAAAAACACTCACACTTTCTTTGCAAAGAATAGCTCATTATTTCAACGTCTTGTAATTCAAGGACTACCACGGACGGATACAACAATTCAACGATTCTGATTTACATTTACATTGAATTTGAGTACATTAGCAACTCAAAATGCTGTTGTTTTAACAAAAAAATAAATGTTTGACATTCAGTTTCTAATAGTTTCTATCAACTGGAAAGTATAAAATATATGACACTAACTTATTTCAGTTAATCTTTATGAACAAAACTCTTGGATACATTTGATGTGATTGTATCATTTAACTTGCACCTGTCTTTCCCATATTTTGTCGTGTATTTTTGGATGATGCTTTAGTCATGTTTCATGTTGCAAGATTCAAAATTGAATAGTTTCAATGGGTTATTAGAAATTAATCCACCTAAGACTTTTCTATAAAGCATCTACAACTCTGTAGATCATCTCAAACACATTTTTTTTCTAAATCATTTACAAAGAAGAGTGCAAATAAAACAAACTATATGACCGTATTGACCATAAAAGTCATACAAATGATTTATCTGTACTAATTAGAAACATATGCGTTTAATAACTTTTCCAGTTTAGTTTCAATCATTCTTCTTTAAAGATGAAACATGTCAAGTATTTCATAATAATGTCCCAAAATGTCAAATTAAAAATTCAAATTTAAACGCCTGGAAGCTTTGAAGCCTGGAAGCTAGGGCTGACGCGTATCTGATTAGTTACGTTCTTTCGTTTCAATCTTCTAATTTATAACACGAGATTCATGATACAATGTCAATTTTGATATTTATGGCAATAGTCTTGCAATTGATAGAAAAATTAGTTAGAATATTATATAATTTGTATATTTCTATATCCCATAAAGAATATTACGACATATTGGTAAGAAACACGTGTATTCTTAAGAAGTCACTAATGTATCATCACTTTTATGCATGTCTTCCGTTTGCTAACTTTCGTGCTCTTTCATTGGTTTCAAATATACCAATAACAGATAAATGTTATAAGCCTTCATTATGTATATATATATATATATATATATATATATATATATATATATATATATATATATATATATATATATATATATATATATATATATATATATATATATATATATATATATAATGTTTATTTATCTCTGTGTTTACATGTTAATATGATATTACAAATATAGGATAGAAGAAGGCAAATGTGTAACTTCTTATTCAGGAATTATACTGAAATAAAAATTGTTACAAGATTTGTTTGAGAGAAGATTTTTTATTGGATGGCAGAAAATCACGTGATATGTGATATCTCTACCTATCGCATTATCATTCCTCATTCTGCATTGCCATGAGGTCTTTTATTTTACCTGACGTCATAAGGTTAAAATGGCAAGCAAATTAGATTTCATTTATTTTTCTCTAAATCGTGTCCATGAATATAAAGTGTTATCAGCCAGCTTCACGTCGGTCATTATGCGGTTTTACGGTCAACGTGACATTTTCAAGAAATTATTCAGATATTTTCACATTCCGTCACTACTGTTTTGTCTCTTGAGTAGCTTTTATCTTAATAAACGATTGAGTATGAAACGCTATCTTTGACGGTTTAATATTCGTTCATATTATTTCATCGCCAGTGTTTTGAGACATCTATTCGTGTATTTTTGAATAAATATAATTCATTTTAGGTGGGTTTTTTTAGTATCCAGACGTAGTCAGATATTGTAGTGGAAATTGTTTCCTAAGTATCATTATTAAACATTAATTTTTTTTTTATTAATCATATATTGAGCACACTCCCTTCTTTATTGCTACAAAACATTGGTTGCAGGATTAAAGAACTAATCAATTTATAGATATTTGGTTTGGAAACTTTAGCATAAAAACCTTTGGCTCAGACAGATTGAAACTAATACAGCAGCTGTATATTATCTAGAGAAAAAAAATCTCTCAAAATTACGGGCATTATATATTTTACACTACAAGAGCTATTTCATTTTGTTTAGGAATTTTAATGATCATGTTTAATCTAGATAACTCCTGGATAATCTGAAGAAATTGCTATTAAATTGGAGAACAGCAAATGGAAAAAGAACATATACAATATAATTGTGTTGCTTTGGGAACATAGGCCTCAGATCGCAGCTCTGCATGAATATATTCCTTGTCCGGATTTTATAAGCAGTGTTTCAGACTCAGCACTTCCGATACCTTTCTGCCTTTGAGAAATTGCCCTTTATATAGAACCAAATAGTTGATCTGCCCTCTTTTGTAGAAACCCCTTTTGACTCTCAGATAACGCTAGAGTATTTTTTTTCCAGCACAACCGTTTATTTTTTCTTTCTTTGCCTTTATGAAATGCTTTCAAAAGACCATCAAGATTTGTAAGCATCATTCTGCTTTTAAAGCAAGATAGCTGATTACTTTCAGGTGTCATCGATAAACCGAGTTTTGAGGACTTTAGCAAGTGATAGCCAGAAAATGGTAGGTGCTCCCGGAAGCATGTACGAGAAACTAGGGCTGCTTAACGGTCAGTGGGCTAGGCCTAATCCATGGTACACCCCTCCAAATGTTTCAATGTCCGGACTAGGAGGACCGTCATATGGGGCACACCACCAACAACCAACTCCATCAATGGGACTAGACAAAAAGCGTAAGTTCACATTTTACTTTAAAATTCATAGATTAAAGAGTTTCCTTGCTACTATCTTCAAAAAAATGTTTATATATATATATATATATATATATATATATATATATATATATATATATATATATATATATATATATATATATATATATATATATATATATATATATACATGCATTATATTTTGCCTAGTTTCTTTAATTAAATTGATGAACGCGTGTATGACCAAACTTTATATAAATACATGTTTGGCATTTATTTTTGTGATTTCTGTAGGAATACTTATTCTCAGTTATTTATTTTGATATTATTAGCCTACTAAGAGCTTACGATCGCTTTCTCACAACAAGAAATAACCTATCGTTTATATGGGACCATTGGTTTATTATTATATTTTCACAAACGTATGTTAGGCAATGGCGGATTACCCATTAAACACAGGGAACACTTAATTAGGACAACAGCCAAGCAGGGTACCAGAAAATAATCAAAATTAATTGCTCACGATAAAATATTTTGACTTTTATATGACCATTTCGGTCTGCTTGTACGAGTATTCTGATTTAGAATCATGGCAACACGTATTTCCCATCTTTATAGCTTATAATATTGTTTTTTTTAGTTCCACATTTTGCAAAATGGGGGTGTTGCCTCTACAATATTTTCAATGCTTAGGGCTTTGGAAGCCCTTAATCCGGCACTATGTAAGGCATCCATTTACCATTTATTTTTTAATTTATTTCATAAAATAATTACTATTTTTCTATGGCCCTCAGTTAATCAATATGTTATTACAAACGTATGTTACGTTCAAGTCAATTATTTATCAGATTGATATTTATTCTATATGACTTTCACATTTGGTAAATGCCGTTCTTAAACTGTATATCCACGTGAATAATTAGATTTTGGCATTTCACTTAGAAAACATGCGATCCGCACCTACTTAACGTGTTACGTGTTGTTCAATAGCGGAAGGAAATATCTGAGAACTGGAATTTTCCTGAAAGAATTATTTCTGTGTAGAAAGAACAACGGATAGGTTAAAAAGACAAAGACCAAAATGGTTCCGACAAATTAGTGGTAAAACAAGTTAAACGTTACATCACAATATGCAATAAACCGTCCTAAAGCTCTAATTTCAAAATTGTATTGTTGTGTTTTTTCTTCTCAGGATGCTAGCAACGTAACGCGTACAAGTAACGTTCATCCCTGATTTCATGTACAAAATATGTATTTTTAATGCATAGATGTACAAGGGTGACTTTACATTTTCCCTATAGTAAAAATACTAGCTTGAGATTTTTCAGTTTGCTGTGCTTATTGGCAAATCTTTTAATGTCTGAAAGAGCGATTTCATTTAGAGGCTGCCTGGATAAAGACAGGTCTAACTAGAAGTGCCCATGCGTGCAATATTAATGAGGAGTGCGGCTGGTTCCTGCTCCCAGGAAGAGACAAATCTTACAAACTCTGCATTTTTCAAATAATTATTTATAATGATTCAAGTTATTTACATAAACTGCTACTTCTTTGGTGAAGAAACGACACCAGACAATTTACGAAAGCAACAAATCTTGTTGATACTAAATCCTAGACTCGAAATATCAAAATAATTTTTTTTTAAAACTCTTCTATTCTCATATAGAATACCCAACCCGAAATTGTCGAATCGGAAAGCGATTTTTAGATATTTAAAATGTATTTTACCACACCAGCCATTCTTTTTATCTTTCTGGTAATCACAAATACTGTTATTTCTATCAGGATCAGAAACAGCCATTATACAACTTTGGGGTAGAAGCAGAAATGTTTCCATATGAACTCAATATATATTTATATGACCACACGAAACGCCCGCCCCGATCTCTATAAACAGTCTTAAAGAAACTCCCGTCCCGATCTCTACAACCGGTCTCTTATCTGGCACACCTGAACTTGCAACTGATGAAAATCTGAATATCTTTAAGTTGTTTCAAGAAAACAACGATACGTTGCGTTTTGGCTCATATTTCTTCGTTTGACGCTGTATATAATGAATATTGATAGTATTACCCTTCATTAGACTGTATTATGACCAATATATAGTGACGTAGGAATTTTACATAATAAATGCAAATCTGTCCCACGTTTAGAAACATCATGGATTTCTTGCCTTAGAAATCCCACCTCTTTTATTCTTTCATCTTTCTATCCACTATCAACACCCCTAATGTGTTGCTGTTATTTTCTTTTAATTCTGACACTTGTCATGTTTATTAATTTGCACCACTGTATTTGCATGGGAAATGGCTTATTTAATGTGGTGAGGACTTGTGGACCGACCCCTTTTACATAATTTAACAAAAAAGTTATGTTTAAACTACGTCTGACGGAACTTTTGCTAGTTTTTATTCATTGTTGTTACAAGCCAGAGTCTCTTGAAAAACGTACAACATCACTATATTCATCACAACAAGTTTCTTGTCATTTTCTCAAATCTTCAATTTGGATACTTTAATCTAAATATTTGCCTATATCAGTGCTACAAAAGATGCATTGCTTACTACACACCATGAGTTTAATATGAATGACCAAGGCTGCATCGCTTGCTATACATTATGGCTTTCTACCTTCGATCAAGGTTGCATTGCTTACTACACACCATGAGTTTCTTTCTATCAATGACCAAGGCTGCATTGCTTGCTATACAGTAAGACTTTCTACCTTCGATCAAGGTTGCATTGCTTACTACACACCATGAGTTTCTTTCTATCAATGACCAAGGCTGTATTGCTTGCTATACAGTAAGACTTTCTACATTCGATCAAGGTTGCATTGCTTACTACACACCATGAGTTTATATCAATGACCAAGGCTGCATTGCTTGCTATACAGTATGGCTTTCTACCTTCGATCAAGACTGCATTGCTTACTACACACCATGAGTTTATATCAATGACCAAGAATGCATTGCTTGCTATACAGTATGGCTTTCTACCTTCGATCAAGGTTGCATTGCTTAGTACACACCATGAGTTTCTTTCTATCAATGACCAAGGCTGCATTGCTTGCTATACAGTATGACTTTCTACCTTCGATCAAGGTTGCATTGCTTACTACACAGCATGAGTTTCTTTCTATCAATGACCAAGGCTGCATTGCTTGCTATACAGTATGGTTTTCTACCTTCGATCCAGACTGCATTGCTCACTACACACCATGAGTTTATATCAATGACCAAGGCTGCATTGCTTGCTATACAGTATGGCTTTCTACCTTCGATCAAGACTGCATTGCTTACTACACACCATGAGTTTCTATCAATGACCAAGGCTGCATTGCTTGCTATACAGTATGGCTTTCTACCTTCGATCAAGACTGCAGTGCTTACTACACACCATGAGTTTCTATCAATGACCAAGGCTGCATTGCTTGCTATACAGTATGACTTTCTACCTTCGATCAAGGTTGCATTGCTTACTACACAGCATGAGTTTCTTTCTATCAATGACCAAGGCTGTATTGCTTGCTATACAGTAAGACTTTCTACCTTCGATCAAGACTGCAGTGCTTACTACACACCATGAGTTTATATCAATGACCAAGGCTGCATTGCTTGCTATACAGTATGGCTTTCTACCTTCGATCAAGACTGCAGTGCTTACTACACACCATGAGTTTATATCAATGACCAAGGCTGCATTGCTTGCTATACAGTAAGACTTTCTACCTTCGATCAAGGTTGCATTGCTTACTACTCACCATGAGTTTCTTTCTATCAATGACCAAGGCTGCATTGCTTGCTATACAGTATGGTTTTCTACCTTCGATCCAGACTGCATTGCTTACTACACACCATGAGTTTATATCAATGACCAAGGCTGCATTGCTTGCTACACATTATGAGTTTTACTTTCGATCAATTTTTCGGGAGGTTTCTTACATAGTGACTGCAATTTGAATCGATTAAAAAGGTATCAGTCATGCAAAATCCACTATTTACTCTTACAGTTGGATGTGTTAATTCCTCTGTCCTGTCACTTGAAAGGATCGGCTTCTGTGACGTAATGGGTTCTCCGACATACAAACGAGAACATATCTGTTGGATGTCCCATTAAAATTGTATTAGCTATGTGTAACTAGAAGGGTACATCAATGGCAAAAATCAGAGGAGAACTCCATTAAAATGTACCGCAATGAAAGTAAAACAGATTATTGAGATCGTTAACAATTCAAAGTTTTATTTCTGAATAAGATGCTTTTGGTGGGAGAAAGAAATGTTTCTCTTTATTGTCGACTGACGTCGCGATGTCTAGCCCTCCTTTCATTGACCAAACCTAATCCCTTCCTATATAAATAACCAATGTAATAGAACAGTTTAAATTCCCGAGTCTTAAGAGTGTTTCTCAATTGCAGGATGGATTCTTTCTTTCATTACGAATAACGTCTATTGTGGAGGGGATAAATATTTTAAGATCTATTGACCAAATAATCTTAAGCTCGTAGCGATATAAACCCAAATAAAATATGTAATGCTCAAGCACACGTCCTTTCACAGCGCCCCACAGTTAAGTTTCCTTTGCCACCATGAAAAAAAAATCCAGTCCATGCGAATTTATGATTTCTTTTAATTCAATTCGGCGGAAGAGGCCTTTTTTAATTGAGTAATGTAGCTGAAGCGGATGAATACATAATGCTACTACTGAACCGAGTAAATGGGATTTCTCAACACCTCTACCTGTTACTTCACTTTCTATCAGGTACTATCTCAAGTTTATGTATCGATTTAAACACATAAATAATAAGATAATCATTTTTAGCTTATATTTATGAAAGCAACCACTGATAAATGCGTCCAGAAAATGTCAGTGAACTGCAGATTAGTGGAGTCATGTTTTTTTTGGTATATAGATGTACAATCTTCATTTTTCATCTTTTGGCAACAAACTTTATATATATATATATATATATATATATATATATATATATATATATATATATATATATATATATATATATATATATATAAATATATATATATATATATATATATATATATATATATATATATATATATATATATATATATAGTAAGATAAAAAAAACAAATATCTCTTACTTGAATTAACCTAAATTACGTCCGACAATTTACTCTATTTTTCTTGAACTGTTTCCCTTGTACAGTCTGTGTTCTATGGATGCTAACTCTGGTACTGTACAGCTGTTACATTGATATAAAATACGATCCTCAACATTCAAGATGGAGAAACAATGGCATATATTAGGTCACTGGAGACTATAATTTAGTCATACAAAGCAATGTGTTCAAAGTAAAAAGGGGACATAAAACGTGTGTACACTGCATCGAACCAAGCTCTCCGCTGAAGCGAACCGTCTCGCCATGATGGAGCTATTTATTGTAGCCACGTTCCGGGCAGTGGTCGGTGTCATTACTAGAGAAATAATCCTCCTACCCCGTCATTAGTCTAATTTATACCGTAATTTACGGCAAATATTATCCAAAGTTACGAGGGCAATAGGTTCGCTTGTAATGAAATGAAATGGATGATAATGCCTTGCACTTTGTGATCCCAACTCTTTCTAAACAAACTTTGGGCAATTTCACAAAGAAACACAAGTAAAACCTCTAATGTACATCTGGACGATTGGTGTAATTTCAAGTTTCTTATCGTTTACCAAGTTTGTTGGCCAGCAATTAAAGTTCACTTGATACACCGATATTGTCCAGAAATATTCATTAAATCCGTGGTTTTCAAATCGAGTTCACTTTTTAAAGTTATAATTTACCTAAATTATGAATGTTGATTTATTCTTGCGTATGACTTAAATATTCCCGATCTAACATATTCTTAACTAATTTTAGCTATAAGGGAAAAGGGATTATTGATTTCGTAAGTTGTGTCGTATGCTTTAAGGGAAAATGGGATATTAATTTCGTAAGTTGTGTCGTATGCTTTAAGGGGAAAGGGGATATTAATTTCGTAAGTTGTGTCGTATGCTTTAAGGGAAAAGGGGATATTAATTTCGTAAGTTGTGCCGTATGCTTTAAGGGAAAAGGGGATATTGATTTCGTAAGTTGTGTCGTATGCTTTAAGGGAAAGGGGGATATTGATTTCGTAAGTTGTGTCGTATGCTTTAAGGGAAAAGGGGATATTGATTTTGTAAGTTGTGTCGTATGCTTTAAGGGAAAAGGGGATATTAATTTCGTAAGTTGTGTCGTATGCTTTAAGGGATAAGGGGATATTAATTTCGTAAGTTGTGTCGAATGCTATCGATGTTTGTAGATCATGTTCAAACTAAAATCAGTCAATGTGAAAGACTCTCGCCATTATAGAGGAATTTTGTTTTCGTTCCCGCAGCATATCTTCCATCCTATATTTTTGTTCTCCGATTTCTTTATGCGGTGCTAAATTCAGCATTTCCTTTATCAATTATCTTGTTAACTAGTTCGGAGGAATACATACAATTTAAAATTATTGACCCTATTAACACGGTTCTCACCATTAAACGTGATTTTTGTTGCTGTTTTAACACATTCTGCAATTAAAAAATATATCTCCTTTCTTGTTAAGGCCAAAGAATGTGTTACATTGAACTGGTTTTTTAGAAGGTTCATATAGTCATTAAATTATAATTATCTGTGTGTGTGAGAGAGAAAGAGAGAGAGAGAGAGAGAGAGAGAGAGAGAGAGAGAGAGAGAGAGAGAGAGAGAGAGAGAGAGAGAGAGAGAGAGAGAGAGAGAGAGAGAGAGAGAGAGAGAGAGAGAGAGAGATTTGGATTTTTAGAGTAGATTTAAAAATTTAGTCCTACCTCTACGATTTCTGCAGTGTGTCAGTTTATAGAGATCTATAGCACTGGGTCATCATACCGCAGACATGTAGCACAATGTTTCACCCGGTCACATTATCCTTATAGCAGGCCGACCAGTCTTAATACTAACTTCTTAATGCCGAGCGTCTATCGTGGAAGCTATTATTACCATTTTTATGTCTTTGGTATGACTATGTCGAGGTTCGAACCCTGTTATTTGGGAGTAAACATTATAATGGATTCAACGAGGGCTGCGGCATGGTAGTTTTATTAATTGAATTAGTTATATGTAAGCTCTCGCAAATGTGGCCAGAATATTTTTATTCTCCAAACGAGAGATAACTTTTGTAGTAAATGATGTGACTATAAGTTGTACGAGTCCATGATCTAATATAACTAATGATGGGATAATTGTTATTTTATTTAAAAAGAACGTGATCTCACCGTTTCAATACAATATTCAAGAGAAATATATTTGATATGTGCGATTCTATCTCAATTCTAGCTATATTACGTGATCCAAGTATTTCATAGAAAATAGGAAATTATTTGAGAGCTATCATTTTACAAGGCGTGTGTTTGCACATGCACTGTGATAAATCATTTCTTTGCATTTTCGATCCTGGCAATGAATGAACTGCTGAAAAGCAACAAAACAAATGATGATTTATTGGACTTAGATTGTACGAAAAACTCAGGCACAGCATCCACTGAAGTGGTCCGTCGGGAATATTAATTCATTGGCGTCATAGAGTATATTGTTTACTTAAAAATGTGACCATTGGATCAATAGAAGCTCATGTCTTTTCGTAGCATGCACATGCACGACATTTGCAAGGCTAAAACGATAGATTTTAAGTTGAGAAAATAGGATTTAATGGACATTTTAATTATTTCTATATGACTGGTGCTTTTAACAGTTTAAATTTTCTATCTGAATTTATTTTATATGCAAGATATATAGATCTTAATATAAACTGCGTTCAAATATGTCAAAATTAAACATCATAATTTGCTGCTCAATTGGAACACGAACAGACTCATGAGATATGTCTGTTCATGATTTTAATACTTGTGTGATATGTTCTGTTCATATCATGACTATAATACTGAAGCGACATGTCCTGCTCGTGGCATGACTTTAATACCTAAGTGACATGTTCTGTTCTTGATACGACTTTATATTCATGTGACGTGCCCTGTTCATAGCATGACTACAATACTAACGTAACATATCCAATTTAGGACATGACTTTAATACTTAAGTGACATACCATGTTCATGACATGACTTCAATACTTAATTGACATGTCCTGTTCCTGAAATGATAATTATTTTGCATTTTGATGTGTACTAATGGCAAAACGTTCACATAAGCGTGTGAGTGTATGCATACAAAATACCTATGGCATCTGACTTGGAACAAAAAGACAAGAAATTTTGCTTTTACTTTGCTGCTTCAGTTTTTGTAAGTGCCGTAATTGACTCAGTACAATAATAATGAAAAATGTACAAAGTGAAATTTTATAGAGGCTGGTAGAATCCTATTTTAGATTATAAATTATGGACTAATATATCAAGCTATTTATTCTCAATTGACCTTTAATATCTGTACGATATCAAGGAAATATTAAATAAAAAGTAACTATATCAATCAACAGCAAGTGAGTCAGAGAAAACTGGCCAAATGCTTTTCAGATCTACAGAGATCACCGATCAAAGACGAATACAGTTTGAAACACAAAAACGTAAGCAAAATATGTATTTTCATACTGCTTTATTAATCAAATATTGCACACGCAGATAGTAATACTATTAAAAAAATTAAATGTAGAAAAGTGTACTTTTTGAAAATGTTACATCGTGGCACATCAAGAATTCTAATTTGGAAGAGAAGATTATTTTGCCACAACGTGTCTTCTTGTAAATTTGAAGAAAAAAAAAACAACTAAGTTTAAATGTGTCATTTTTGTTTCACGGTAACACAGCAGTGTGTAAGTTCTTATTTTGTTTAGCGTTTTGTGTTTTTAATGTTTAGTCAGTCAGGAAATGGGATCTAAAGGTTCTCTAAAGAACGTATCTATTTTTTTTTTGACGTGCTATAAGATGTTTTCTAATGCTAGTTCTCCAAAACTTTTAACGATGAACTTATCATCTCCCAACGATTGTCATTTGAAAATTAAACAAGTTATTAGAATTAGAAACAACAAAAAATAGATTCGGAAATGATAAATACTCGAAAAATATATCTCTCATTTTAGAGACAGCAAAATAAAATTCCTTTTTTGTCTTATGCATAATTCATAAGAAAAGCACGAGTCCAAGTACGTTAAAGATAAATCCAAGTCACAAAAGGCTTTTAATTTACTGTATGATACATGACATTGAACAAAATCGTTCAACTGCAGCAGTGTATCCGTAGTTTAATTCATGCTCACAAAATTAAATCCTTCCAAATCTCTGACACCTGTAGCATCTTTCAATGTTGAACGCACCAGAAGATAACACCTAATGATGTAATGCAATTCTCTACTTTTGCGTACTTTCAGTCACACGTTTTATGTCGTATGACCTAACAACAGTCACACGTTAATAACGTATGACCTAACAACAGTCACACGTAAATATCGTATGACCTAACAACAGTCACACGTTAATAACGTATGACCTAACAACAGTCACACGTAAATATCGTATGACCTAACAACAGTGTAAAGAATGGATGTCTACGAAAGAAATAACTTACAAAGTCAACCTGATCCGAGAAGAAAACTATTCTGATAATTCAAAATTAGTGCTGAATACAGTTTCAGTTAGGAATGCAAACATGTTTTAATTAAGCCTGATTCATTCCGATATAAAACATTCTTAGTGTATTCGATCCTAGTATACAACATTTATTACACGACAATATTTTCCCAACGCAATAATTGGAGTCAGATCACAATTATTTTTCGTATTTGGTTTGTCAGTAATGAACTTCCCAATGTGTCCAAATCCTAATAAATCATTACTAACATAATACATTTGTTTCATCTAAAGCATCTTCAAATATGAACTCGCTGTGAAATTCTTGTCATATGCGAACGAACATGCTTTTCAGAGGCTAGACTGTAAACAAAAAAAAAAACAACAACAAAAAAAACAACAACAAAAAACAACACATACAGTATGTCAATGATTTCTCTTCCAGACCAACAATAATGCCTCATTACTTACTGTGCACTGTCGCCAGAATACATACAGACAACAACACCACAGTGGTGATATTCCAAAGAGTAAACAACTTCTATTACATCAATACCAATAATTCCTATTTCTAACTCATAAAAGGGAGGGAAAATTTGGTCTTAAAACGATTTGGATACTGGGTACTGACCCGGAAGTAATAATTATGACCCGAGTCCACTTGACATTGGATTCGCCATTCCTTTCAGATCACGATAATGCATCAGGCTCAGAAAGCAATCAAAGCGATGGAGGACAAAGTACTCCAAATGATGAGCAAATGCGCATGCGCCTGAAACGGAAGCTGCAAAGGAATAGGACTTCATTCACGGCAGCACAAATAGAATCGCTAGAGAAAGGTAAAGTTTTATTTGTTCACAAATGTTTGCAACATGTACAGATTTGTTCAGATTGTGTTTGCTCCGTCATTGCCATATTTGAGAAAGAATCCATACACGTACCTATTCGTATTATACAAAAGGCTACCTTCATAAAACGATTAATATAAAAACTAAACCCTGTTTCTGTTATTACATGTCATATGAAGTTTTCTTTCGTGGTTTTAGGGGGGGGGATTAAGCAGCTATCCTTGCACTAAATACAACGTCATTCTTAAAGGTATTCCGAATTATCACCATCTCGTGCAGCTGTCGTTTGACTATTGTTATACTTTCTATCTTAATAAATTATATGCATCCACTGAACAGAAAATAATGACAAGGAAATATTATCAATTATTTCAGAATAAAGTGTAAATGGTGTAATTTCCATTACCTGGCATTCTGCTCTACTGTATCAGTTACTTTACCTACGACTTTATGTTATCGAGTCTTACTGAACAACATTACCTTGCTGGAGTTTTGCCAATATTAATATATATCCGCGTACACGTGCACTTTTCTTTTGAATATCGTCCTGCCTATACACAATGCTATATATTCGTGGTATAATATATTTAGTAATCATACCTGTATCTATAATTCATTTTTACAAGCATTCATATTGATATAAGACAAGCTTAGATATGATACGATAATGATGACGACAATTTCAGTAGGTACGACTATTCTCACAGGCTTAAAAGATTTTTTTCAAGGCTTTAAACAAAATCAAGGCCAAGTTAGAAAATCTCGTTTACGCAAGTGAAGTCATCGTACTTGTTTCTGGGGAGTCGTTGGTTCTTAAATGCAACGTTATATATACGAGAGCCATACAATGGGGTGTTGATTATGGTTTTCAAGTTGTACCGAATGTAATATTATATAATAAACACTTACTGTAAGCATTATTAACTGCTATAAATATGAACTTATCGTACACCTTGTAGGCGTTGGTGGCACAAAAAGAGAGACGGATTTAAGTAATTAGCAGACATAAACGTAACCGTGAACTGTGGTGATTTTATAACTTGTAATCAGCTTTATTTGATGACTTTAGAATTATACGAGATGAAGATATACACTATTTCTAAAGAAGTATATTGCGTTGTGAACACAATTAAGTGAAGAAACTTTCATAAAGCTCATGCTACTTGAATTTAGTCGTGAAATTATTCTACAAGCCGGTTTGATATCAGGGATATTTGTCCTTTCTTACCAATATGAAAATATCAACCTAAATACAGTGGCGTCGCTAACATTGTGCGGAGGGTGCAGGCTGCACCGGGTGACACCATCAGAGGGGATGACAACAAAAATACTGTCTATAAAATTTTTGAATTTTTGTGCATTGAGGAGGTTCGTGGAAGTGACACTATGAGTTACTGCACTGGGTGACACCAACCGTAGTTACGCCACTGCTAAGATGTGTAGACCATATTGCTCCGTGTATAATGAAATCTTAACTAGGGTTTACGTGATTCCTGTATGATTGCTTTCAAGGTTTCAACTATGGAAGAGATCAGATATAAATTTAATTCAAAATCTTTCATGTTTTGTTATGAAGAACACGATTCACAAAAGTATAATCCCAGTAACATTTCTATAAGAAAAATGTTC
>JAEAOA010000548.1:1087500-1160000 GCA_016746295.1 Potamilus streckersoni | reverse complement strand
GATTATGACAAATGTTGTGTTTGATTATGACAACTGTGTTTGATTATGATGAGTTTTGTTTGAAAACAACGACTCTTGTGTCTGATTACGACGATTATTGCATCTGACCATTACGACTCTTGCGTTTGACTATGATGACTCTTGTATTTGACTATGACGACTCTTGTTTTTGGCTATACTAGTATTTGCCTTGCCAAAGGTCAGTCTGTATACGTCCTAGCTACGAGTCAAAGTTAAACGATTGAACTCAAGACGCTATGAAGATGGACAAGCAACGTTATTTATCAATATGGTTTGTTATAAATAATTACTTTGCATTTTGGATCTGAAACATTAATGTAGTCTCTCAAACTTATTTTTTTAAATGTAGTTGAAAGTGTCAGTGCCACATCCCGTTGATAAAGAAGGCGATGTTCAATATCTTCCACGTTGTTTCTGTATACATTGTAAACATATAAACTCGTTTTGAAAAAAAATAAAGGCAAGTACAAATATAACAAATACTGATCAAAATATGTATTTTTAATCTCACTCTTATTTTGTAAATCTATATCAGCTTAAAGCTATAAAGTAAAGGATAGGTTTGATAGTTGAAAATATAGTGAAGACAAATACTGTGTTTAAACTGATTTCTTAAAAATATTTTTGTGCAACATCTATCGTTTTAAAGATTTTGATACAATTAGAACAAAGTTCTAGCGACAACATGTTTAAGATTTCTCGGTTTTTTTCCTCTTTCTTTAGGTTTAATATCCCCTGGTGTTTCGGTACCAATACAAGTTCCGGGCGGAGGACACCAAGACTTAGGCGCGCATCACATGGGCACAATGTCTTCACAATATTGGCCAAGAATTCAATGAATGTGGACTGAAATTAATCACGGGCTTTGAAAAGTAGTTCCACCAATCGTGTCAGAATAATTAAAAAAGCGGCAGGTATAACACTTTGGTCGATTTCGTACGGAACCAAAACTTGACCAACGTCTATACCGTGCATATGATGTCTGTGTGAAAATAGCTTCTGCACTGCTATAAGCAATGAATGGAAGCGCATGAATTCCACAGGGTTGTATTTTTACATGGAACAGAGTGTCGTTATAAATTAAAAGTCAAGAAATGTACGAATAAGAAGTACTTGGTGCATAGATCCTTGAAATCCATAGAAGAAATCCACCTGAACTTCAATTACAAAAGAAATTTTCCATACTTGACTCTTAAGTCCATTTCAAGGGCTAGTGATTGACATGAATGTGTTGTGTTATTTGAATGGACGAAAATACATATTAAAAGCAAGCAACATTTTGCTGAATTCTCTCCCCTTTTTAAATATACAATATATTTACCTGCCGGGGGACCGTGCTCGTCACCCTACTGACTACACAATTCATCATGGTTAAGTCCAGCAAGCTTAGTTCCTAGTTTTGTCAAGCAAGAAAAGGCAAAACTAGTAGCATTATGCAGATGAAGCGTGCACAACAAGCAAACTGGGACCAAGGAGGACTCTTTAAACGAGCGGTACACAATAATTTATGTATAAACCACGTGCAAGTCTTACATAAGATGTTCAGATCAATATGATCGTTCTATCTACGAATTCTCAGGTAAATAAATAAATAAATTCATTCGTTTTTCGTCGATATACTAATCAGTGTATGATAATAAGTCTGTATTAACATGGAGCCTAACCTGCTCCCCCTTTCATTACAGTATTTAGCAGAGATGTGTATTTCATGACCAGTTTTATTGTAGTACACTAAAGCAGTCTTTATTATTCAGTTATTGATTCTGTAATAATGTTTTTTTAAAAAATAAGGGACTGTGGCTATTGTTCAAAAGATCTTTTTCTGAATACACATTACACAGACGAAAAACTAATTGGTTCGATGGAATTGTCTTGGCATACTAATCTTTATCTATTTTCAAATTTAGATTTTTAAAAGAAAAATCAGAAGATTTTTGCCTTAAAATTGAATGAAGTAAGGAACTTACTATTGGTTATTTAAATTTGGACAAAGGCCATTCTTTGACAAACCAAATTTCCCTTTCAAAAGTTTATAAATGTAATTTAAAATACTTTTTAAGATTAAAAATATTGGAAACGATCTCAATAAAAATTGTTGCATAAAATGTAGAAATAGTATGGTCAACTAGATCCACTGCCAAATATACATGTTTTGTGGTGTCTTTAAATGTGAAGCTCTCAGTGAAGATTATAAATACATACAAGTTGAAGTCAAATTAGACATACGGTCTTTGATTGAATTTATTATGAAAAAAAGTAAAATCCACTCAAAGTGCCATGATTGTTGTTGACATGTATATTCTTCGTTGCTAAGAGTTACGAAACATGTATCGATTTTATAAAAATGCATTAGTATTGATAAACAATGAACACTAACAATACTGGACAATTGTATGTCTCCAGTTATCAAAATTATTATTAACATAAAACTTGTGTGGGATTTTAGAAAATGAAAAGATTGTTCTTTAATTTCTTGTGAAACAAATGCCTTACTGCTATCCTAACTCAAACTCTTATTAAAAGTATTCATGACGCCTATTTAACATTTTCAAATGCGTGTACATTATACAATAGTTGAGAAATTATCTAAAATATTGGAGGCCTCGTTGTTATTTTTTAAAAAAATATTCTTTAAAAAATTTTGTAACTAAGACCATTGAATTAAAAATTATGAATATGAAAATTTAATTAAAACCTCAATTTTAATTTTTTCTGACATATATTTAGGGATTTGGATTTGTTTGCAATTGTCAACGAACAACATAATAAAGTTTAATAAATTCTTCAAACGATGCTTTAGATACTGGGTTTTTTAAAAAATATTTTGTACATCTGCACCAAACTTGATATGAGGATCTCATGTATATGTACATTAGTACCAAACTTGATATGAGGATCTCATGTATATGTAAATTTGTACCAAACTTGATATGAGGATCTCATGTATATGTACATTTGTACCAAACTTGATATGAGGATCTCGTGTATATGTACATTTATACCAAACTTGATATGAGGATATCATGTATATGTACATTTATACCAAACTTGATATGAGGATCTCATGTATATGTACGCGCGAGCCGTCTTTTTATGAATAAGTACACTGAAGATTTTGTTTTAGAAAGGTAAAAAAGTGCTATTACTGGGTGAATTATATTTATTTATTTTACGTGGGGAAAAGTACTAGAATGCCAATGAAGGAGCTATAGATACACGTGCATTCTTCATGAGATTACCTTCATATATCAACGCAAGAGATACAGTACATTTAAGACTTTTTAGTCCACGTAATCTCTGTAAATGCAACCGATGGTGCGCAATTTCAAATCGTTCTTATATATTGTAATTTTGAAAACCTTAGTTATATGTACTAAAATATTTCTTTGTTATAATGTTTGTAGATCATATGTGCTTCAACAATGAATTTTGTCGTATGCGACACATTTAATGTGCATAATTTGAAATAATTTTACCGCATGTAAACAGCAACATTTTAGTTAGCCGCATAAGATTTCTACTTTAGCTGGGCTTTTCTGTTATTTGTTACATCTACAGTGGACATTTACAAGAAACAAAAACAAACTACACTAGCGTATTCAGTGTGAACGAATTCATTGGCAGTTTGCAAAATGTTCTAAATTAGTTTCAGAACTCTATTCCAATCTTTGTATGTGCTGCATGAAGTTGTTAGGAGTCGAGCATTTGGGGAAAAAGTATTCTTCAACAGCAGTGGGCAAAATATTCTGCAAAAATGAATATTTCTTAAAATAAATATTTCTTAAACTCCTGAAAATTTCGTTTTGTTTCGTTTAATTTTGCCAATAACTGGGCCAGTTATTTTCAGTGTTGTTATTGATTCACCTCAATTTGTTTTTGTGTTCACCGAAATTGTGTGTAAATGGTCGTTTTGTCATTCCATTTATTGGTTGTCCAACAGCCGTTTTCCGTATCTCCATTGTATATCATTTTAAAATACATTTTGTTCGTTTATATTTTTCTCTATGTCATTTCACTGACGTTATGATATGAAAATAAATTTAGTCAGCGATAAAACGTATCCAGCAGTTATTGTTTTGAATCATATTTGAAAAATACATATATTTTTATTATCGTTCAAATGATTTTTGTATTACATATCATTAGCAGATAACTAAAAGCATACATGCATACATGCATACATACATACATACATACATACATACATACATACATACATACATACATACATACATACATACATACATACATACATACATACATACATACATACATACATACATACATACGTTCATTCGTACAGACAGACAGACAGAATACATACATACATACATACATACATACATACATACATACATACATACATACATACATACATACATACATACATACATACATACATACATACATACATACATACATACATACATACATACATACATACATACATACATACATACATACATTCATTCATTCATCCGTACATACATCCGTCCATGCATCCGTACATACATGTATACATCTCAAAATTGCAGCTAAAGCTTTTTTGCGATAAAGTCCGTCGGGTACATGTGTGTGGACTTCAAAGTTTTAAAGTGTTATTCTTCGGCCGTTTGCAGGCTGCAAAGTTTACAACACAAGGTTGATATCCGTACACATTCCGAACGTGTCGATGATGACAACACATATGGAAGACTTATTTTTTAAATCGTTGGACTTTATATCTTTCCCTCTGGAAATCGTCATAGCAACGCGCACTCTTGCACCTGTTCCGGACTATATTTCAATCGTCTGATAACCTGCATGTATTCAAATTATTAAGCAAATCATAGGTGCAAAACAGTGTTTTGTCATGATCTTTAAAGAAAGTTATTATTATTATTATTATTATTATTATTATTATTATTATTATTATTATTATTATTATTATTATTATTATTATTACTACTACTACTATTATTAGACCGAATGGTTACAAATAAAATGTCAGTCCTCTAGTTCTGAAGAGATGGAAGTGGTTCGTGTCCTTTAGATGTTTCCTTACTAGGCACACAATGTACAAATAATTGTTTCTGTTTATATAATTTTGAGACAATTTTAGTAAATGTTAAATTTTATTTTTATTGTTTAATTTTGTTTAACTTGAACTTTAATGGCCTTGATTTATGCCAAAAGTATTGTTGGATAATACAAACAACACCGATCGATGAAAGAAATTACCATATACACATCATCCATATAAGAAGGAAAAAAAACCCACAACCCTGAAATATCCTAAGCTGTTACTTCTGACAAGGCACGGAAATTTTTTTTACGGTGTTCAAGCTTAGGAATATCTAGGAACCAACATTCTTTCACAGAAGTTATATTATTGTATGAAAGTACTGTAAAACATCTACATTTCTATACAAAACTAATCCTTGGTGCGATTACTGTAGGATTCATATGATTTTACTCCGTGTTGTAATCATTAAACATACCTGTCATAAATAATTTTGTTACATCTAATAGCGATTATGCGATGTGTATGATTTCATAATGGCGAAAAGAGCAAAGATTACTATATTTTCAATGCTAAGTGGCGAAACAATCCCCGCAATTTGCCCGGGTGTGTGAGCGTTCAGGCCCAGTGAGAGTCGGAAATTCCCAATTCAAACAAAACTTTTTTTTTATATTAGGAGTGGGTCCCATAATTAAGTTTTGCATAGGGCCTATAATTTCTCGACTGCCAGTACCCAAAATAATAAAGAAATCGGAACATTTTAAAACAAGAATATATAAGTTATTCTACGTCTGGAAATATAAATAAAAGTACTACTGTCTTTATTCTTATAAGACGATTACACCCTGCAAATGCACAGAGCCAGATCTGCCGGCGCATAATGTTTCAGCAGATCTGGATATGTGCAGATTGTCAGGAGGAATCTTTGAAACAAACAGCATATACTCTGATATGCAGGCGCATTATGCTACGACAGATCAGAATTTTTGTTGTTTGTAGTTTGATTTGTTTTATACGTGAGTACATAAGATATATCTATATCTGCGATGATCCCAATAAAAATGGCTGGTTTAAATTAAATAATTTTTTAAGCGTCAATATTAGTGTTCTTGGAACACTCACTCAGGCCAATAAAGAATCGTGCTTAAATTTCAATTTAAAGAATCTCTAATTGTTTGAACAATTCCATAGGACTGTTTTGTATTCTTTTCTTTTGTTTACTTGTTTTATTATTATACATGCTTTTGTTATGTGACTTTGTTTTCAGTGTCTATAAATCTAAAAGGTATGCGCTTACAAATGAAACGGACAAGTCAAACGTGCCAATTTACGGTAACTATTCAAACAAATATTTCTTCCTACCGTATGTGCTCGCTTATAAGTCGATTCAAACTGCAAACAACAAACATACGGATCCTGCAAATCCGAGTCGAAGTTGTTTGCTCTACTGATTACTCCTAAAAAAACTGCACAGACCCATTTCTGCCGGCGCATTATGCAACTACAGAACTGGGTTTGCAGTTTGCAGTTACACTCGTCTTATAGGTGAATACATACGTTTAATTATACTCATAACAAATTATCAATAATATCAACAACTTTATGAGGCACTGACAGGAAATACCTATTCTGAGTTAACAATCGATCTCTAGTACAGTACTATAAACGGGTCCATTCTCTTTGTACTAGGTTCTGCCATCAAAGTAAACAACACCACGTAATTAGTAATCAACCAACCGCATACAAGCTGTTCCCGAGATGGATTGTTTTGGTTACCCAGTGCAAAAAATTAATCTCATTCATAAACGTCATAATGTTACCTATAATCGGGATAAGTCACGTGATATAATGGTGACTGTCGTTATTAGAAAACGTGAAAAAGGCCATTTTATGCATTCTTAGACAATTTTAATTCAGGAGTGCTCTAGAGTTATAGTTATTTCTTTCTTTCAGCACTGTCGTACCTTATAGGTTGAATTTTATTGTGCTTTTCAACACTGTCGTACCATGTAGGTTGAATTTTATTGTGCTTTTTATTGCAAACGTTGTATTCCAATGTAATAAAAATGTTGTATTCTAAAGTTAATAAAATGAAATTGATAAGTGATAATCAATCATCATATAACAGAATTTAAACATCCTCACGAAGCTTTCACTAGTAAAAGCCATATAGACCTTCTATATTTGACATGAAGAAAAAATATAATTTTCCTCTATATCATTCGTTGTTGTTTTTGTTGTTGTTAAGATTGTTCCTATAGTGTACGACACGTAGACATTGTTCCCGTTTAGGGCAGGTTCGATATAAACGAATATTTCAAATACTTTCAATTTTGCTATTTTTGAATATGTCATGTTTCTTGTTTTTATATTTCGTTTTATCATGGTAACTACCTCGTAACAATGTTCATCATCGTTATTTGTTCGTACCCACAGGCAAACTAGCTGTAATGAAAAATGTCATAGCAATGAGCTTCAACTCAACAATTTCTTATTTTGTACAAGGTTAAGCTTTAAAGAAAACGCTAGTCCCGAATTTTTTTTACATATGCAATCATATTATATAACGACGAATAGTGGAAAGCTTACGTGTCCTTCAATCAGTTTCAGTCAAGCAATGAATACTTATCAGATATTGAGGGTATCTACATTCAAGCAATGAACACTTAACAGATATTGAAGGCATCTACATTCAAGCAATGAATACTTACCAGATATTGAGGGTATCTACATTCAAGCAATGAATAATTACCATATATTGAGGGTGTATGCACTCAAACAATGAATACTTACCAGATATTGAGTGTATCTACATTCAAACGACGAATACTTACCAGATATTGAGGGCATCTACATTCAACCGACGAATACTTACCAGATATTGAGGGTATCTGCATTCAAGCAATTAATACTTAACATGTATTGAGAGTATCTACATTTAAGCAATGAAAACTTCACAGATATTGAGGGTATATACATTCAAGCAATGAATACTTGACATATATTGAGGAATCTACATTTAAGCAATGAATACGTGCCATATCTACATTCAAGCGACGAATGCTTACCAGATATTGGGGGTATCTACATTCAACCGTAAAGTACTTACCAGGTATTGATGGCATCTACATTCAAGCAATGAATAATTACCAGATATTGAGGGTGTATGCATTCAAACAATGAATACTTACCAGATATTGAGTGTATCTACATTCAACCGACGAATACTTACCAGATATTGAGGGTATCTGCATTCAAGCAATAATTACTTAACATATATTGAGAGTATCTACATCTAAGCAATGAATACTTGACAGATATTGAGGGTATCTACATTTAAGCAATTAATACTTACCATATCTACGTTCAAGCGACGAATGCTTACCAAATATTGGGGGTATCTACATTCAACCGTAAACTACTTAACAGATATTGAGGGCATCTACATTCAAACAATGAATACTTACCAGATATTGAGGATGTATGCATTTAAACAATGAATACTTTCCAGATATTGAGTGTATCTACATTCCAATGACGAATACTTACCAGATATTGAGGGTGTATGCATTCAAACAATGAATACTTATCAGATATTGAGTATATCTACATTCAAACAATGAATACTTACCAGATTTGTTTAGGGTATCTATTTTTAACCGACGAATACTTACCAGATATTGAGGGTATCTATATTCAACCGACGAATACTTACCAGATATTGAGGGCCTCTAATTCAAGCAATGAATACTTATCAAATATTGAGGGCATCTACATTCAAGCAATGGATACTTACCAGATATTGAGGGTGTATGCATTCAAACAATGAATACTAACTATATATTGAGGGTATATATATATTCAACCGTCGAATACTTACCAGATATTGAGGGTATCTACATTCATCCGACGAATACTTACCAGATATTGAGGGTATCTACATTTAAGCAATTAATTGGCCCATATACATTATACAATATAAAATATATGTATACATATATTGTATACATATACAATACGTACCATATATTGAGAGTGTCTAAATTTTAAGCAATAAAACTTATCGGATATTGATGGAAACTCGCTCTGTGATGCCATAACATTCGAAATCGAAACGGTATGCCCATAGTGAACACTAGAAAACAAATATGGGTCCCAAATGTTTGAGACGAAATGAAAAACGTTTAGAATGTCATATTTTCGGAAATTTTTCTTCTAGAGAAAGGTAAATTAATATTTTTCAATCTTCATGCAAGTGTTAAAAGTGTAGGAAAATCCTTTTGTCAAAACAAGCATAGTGCATATACTCTGAATTTCAACTATTTTAGAAATATTTTTCCAAGTTCAGAAGCTGGGTTGAAACTGCAACATAATTTCACTTGGAAATGAAAGCAAATCTTCATATTTGGCAGTTTTCACAGGGAATATTTAAACTCAAGAACAAGATATTTGGTGAAAACTGTAGAGCGCAACCTGAAGTGACAATGCAGCATTTACGTTATCTCAAGGTTCGTGTCAAGCATGAATTTGTTACCAGTTAGCATGTTAGCCATGCTTTGAACGTTAATGCTATCACGTATAAACTTTGGCTAACAATAGCTCATGCGTTACAACGTCACTATATTTAGATACATGATGTTTGTATGTCTATCGTATGCAAAAAAACTTCAAAAGTTTTTTCGGCTCTACTTTGTCGACATTACACTTGTGGGGAACATTATAAAACAAGCTAACTAACCAATGTCAACCAAAAAACGAGTTTTGATCAAAATTATACTTTTACCCTGAAAGTTAGAAAGCACACCCAACGCTAAAAGTTAAAAGGTGTGTCAGTATCGTTGTACAAAGTCATCTGATTATAAATAAGACCAATCGCATGGATCAGTTGTCGAGAGAATCTAAATTGGAAAGAAAGCCATTGTCTATGTCGAGTACCAGCTAAGGCTTCATCTGCATGGAGAAAATTCACTGGTGTAGCTATTTTAAATTTCATTCCTTTAAAAACCTATCACAATATAATAGGTGCAAAGAATGTGTTCAGTTTTAAATTAATAATGTGTTTACCGCAGAGAACCAGTTTTCCAAAACAGAAAGCTGTCATCTAATCCAACCTAGGCAAATGTTCTAAACCCTAACTCTTCGTTATCACAAATATTTTCATCTATAGCTTACAGGTGACACACAGAAAATAAGCCTGTTGGATCAGATTGCCTGGGCGTTTGCCGCCGTCTCCGCCTCAGTGGAGGAATTAAAGAAACCATCGCTTGTAAACATCTTTCAAGCAAGGACACACAACCAGCATACAAGAAGAAAAGACATTGTTATGAGTTAGATCAACAATAGATCATGAACCGAGACAAACCCTACTCTTTAGCTCTATTCTCATAAATTTCACAGTCCCCTTGATTCAAAAAGTCAATTTAAACTATTACGTGGGAAAACATCTAAATTTTGTAACATAAAATGAGGGGAACATCGAGTACATTGTGGCTTAGAGAATAATTTTCTAGCGTGCTCTTTAGTCCAATATTAGTGACTGGGTATCACGAAATTAATGGCTGAAAAAGCTAAACTATCAACAAAATAATGATGACATTAAAACACCACTCATTAAACAATGCAGACTAACGATAGAACCTTGACGAACTGCTGCATTAGGTATTGTAGTCTTATCATATTAGATGTATAAATGCCATTTCAGGGAACTGTCTTTGTTTGGTCATAGTACCTGATTACTTACTTCCCTCCATAGTCGCTTAGAAGCAATCTATTTGATTTTTTGATTAACCTCCATAGTTGACAGTAAATTAAATTATAAACGATTGTTTTCGTGTGGTCCTGATTTAGTACCGTGGATAAGGAATCAAATTAAGGTGAGTGGGTCAAATTTGTTATAAATATGTAGTCATATACTTTATGTATGTACAATATCTTTATACTCTTCACTATATTTTCATTACCTCTTCAGGTCTAATATCTTTTAAATGGAACTTCACTAATTATTTTCTCTATTTAAAATACAGTAAGAAAGTAAAATTTGGTGTCTAGCAGTTGATGTCCTGTGAAATTAACGTCTGTTATAATACCGCACAAATAATCCAATTTTTTATTTTAACACATTCCATAAAAAGTTTATAAAATCTAAATAACTTATAAGTTTTAAAAACCGAAGTTAATATAAAGTTCCTTATCAAATTAATTATTTTAATGGTTGATTATATTTAAAAATAAATTAATTTACATTAATTTAAAATTATATTCTGTTAGTTCCAAAAGACTTTCAAATTTAGGTTGTTTTAATTCATTGATTTGATAAACTTTCAATATTATTGAAAAGGCTGATTAAAAAAAAACATTCACTGCACATCAATATTTACATTTTCATCAGAGATTACTTTTATAATCCTGCATCTAACATTTTTATAACAAGATCTAAAATATCTACTTAAAATTTATCCTTGCTGTCGTTTTATTTCAGACGAGCTAAAATTTGAAAACGTTTCAGCTTTATTAGAATCTTATTTCAACTTTATATATATATATATATATATATATATATATATATATATATATATATATATATATATATATATATATATATATATAATTCAACCTAGTCGAGAAAAAAATTTCTTCTAACGCCGATATAAGCATCAATCCGATCAATATTTTTTTAGAAAAGTGGTTGATTCAATTAATTGTGTCATAATAATGATTATGTTTACAACATTTGAAAAACACTTTCTTTTTTCACTATCTGAATTTTGATCAGTTGTAAAAGCATAACTGAAATAACACATAACAATTATTTCCCGTAGATATGCAAGTATGTCTTAAATATTACATAATTTATTTATTTTTAATATGTCTATTAATTTATTTAATTTTTTTTCAAATGACCTTTCTACATTTAGGTTCTTCTGTATTGTATTTTTTTCATTAACTTATAAGCATCGAATTTAATCATTTAATAGCGTGTTTGTCTTGTTTACATTAGAAGAACACAGATAACATTTTGTGATTTTAAATTCTATTCGAGATTTAAACAATGGTTAATACAACTGTAGAAAGTATAGGCAATTTTCAGAACTCTAATCAGTAATCTCTAATTAAGGAAATTTGAAATATTTCAGGAATGTGGGCACTGGTTTCATTTTGAATTTTTATAGAAATAGTATTTTGTCTACAGCTCATATCAATATGGTGTCCCAAAACATGAGTAAATAAAAAAAATGAGTTTTTTGTAGATCGTAACTTTGTAACTTAACTTCGAATGCCAGAATGGCTGAATTATTATATCATAAAATTTAGCAGGCGTGTATATATATATATATATATATATATATATATATATATATATATATATATATATATATATATATATATATATATATATATATATATTTGGATAAGAGTTAATTTTTTTTTTCAAAGCAGCAGTGGAAAAGCAACAGGATGTATATCCACAACAGTGCAAATTAGTCAATTGAAATTGCTACTCAGTAACTTTTAATATTTAAATGAAGATAATTTTTATTTATGAGCTTTCCCCATGTCCAGCTTTAAGTATGTTATCATTATTCGAAGTTTATCTGTAATCTCGATATCTGCTTCAATAGTTATGAAAATGGAGAACATATTATATATGGTAAAGGGATCTATCAAAATAATAAAATTACCAATATTTGAACTTGAACTATTTTTTTTACAGATAAAATATAGTTCTAGGCTGACATTGTAGGTAATGGAACCTTTTGGCAACATAGTACTTCATTATGTTTTCATTTAAACATACAAGTTGGAGATACTTAATCAGCCATTTTATACTTGCAATGAAGTGAAATCTTCAAGTATACTGATTTCGAAAACAAGTTTATGTCAACAAGACAGTTTTGGTGCTATGTAAAATGATTATGAACAAAACACAATGCACATTGTTTTAATGTGGAAAAATGACAGGGAAAAACAAGTAGAACTGACGGGGATTAACGAATTACGATTAACTTTTACAGATGCCTGTGTTATTATTATGTTATACTATATCTATTAACTTTCTGATGCAAGTTAGAAAATGCTTACTTTGTAAGTTCAATGTTGACAATATTGGCATAAATACAAATGTTAGTTTGTTTCTTGAATTGGAAACTGTTTGAAGAAAGCTACACTCCACAAATTAGTTAAAAGTTTACTCCACAAATGAAATATTAAAAGTATTCAAAAATTATGTTCAGCTAACATATACTTTGTAGGAGTAGAACATTTTTGGTACTTATGTTGTTTTGTTGTTGTTTTTTTACTTGGGACTACTATACACTTTGTTATATTTTCAAAATTTAAAAAAAAACTGTTATGAGCGTTCTCCACGGATAGGCATAGGTCTAGATAGGACAAATTGACACTTTAATGAGATATTCAGCCTTGTTGGTCAAATTCTAATAAATGTCCAGTTGACTCTCATCACTCATGTACATTTAAAAATCTTTCGAACAATGGGTCATTCATCTAAAGTATATAGTATATCAAAAAAAGTCTCTTTTAAAATGAAAATAAATATACATTTTTCTTCGTCACTCCAATGTTAGCCGTTTGTGAAACCTTAGTTTTGTATTTACACTTAGAGCGAAAGTTTTACTATTCTACTAGGAATCAAACACTGAAATCTATTAGCTTTTATGTTTCACTTTATAAGAGTTTAAACATATTTTATTTGCATACTTTTGCATATAAAAACATGTTTAAACAGTTTAGACAGGAAAAACAAGAAAAGGAATCTGCGTTATGTATCTTTTTCTTCGATCTTTATTTTAAGACGATTTCCAGATAAATTCGAATAAGATTTAAAAAACACAGAATTTGTAATTTCATACAATAACTGACTTTTCTGACATTTCTGTGTTTCGTAAATTGAGCTTAGATAATGGTAAAACAATATATATATATATATATATATATATATATATATATATATATATATATATATATATATATATATATATATGTATGTATGTATATGTATGTGTGTGTGTGTGTATGACCGAAATTGTCCCAAATCTCTTATATTTGGAACTTTGAATAATACTTCTACAGTATAAATCGCCACAACGATAGGGTTTCGTAAGATCGTTTCTAAGTCTGAAGTTGAACAAAAAGTGCACAACAAAAAATTAAATAATTTCACCTTTGTTAATTATTATTCCGTAAATAAAATTCGAGTTAAAAAAAATATTTCCTTGGTAAAATTATTTAGGCTGTATTAGCTGTTCATGTATAGATCCAAGAAAAATGTAAATTTTTGTTAAGATTGAAAGTGTATAATTGTAAATTAATAGGAAAAAAATGAAGTTCAAATAAATCAAAATTAACATAAATAATAAGCTGAATTTATTAATCATTACTAATTTAATTCCAACAATACTATTCATCGTTTCTCATCTCTTCACACTCACTAGTTTTATAATTATCCATGTCCAAATCCAAACAAATGATAAAGGAACTTTGACACCATTCTGCTAGTTGGAACAGAAGCTTATGCGACTTGTGTGTTTATAATACAGTGCTTCCAAATAATATGTCAACAATGAAAGAATTTTATTAAGAACGAATCAGTTTCTGTTCAGTATAAAAAAAGAAAACAAATCATCATTCTTTAAATGCAACGTAAAACGTTATTTTCTCTATCCGTATCTGATGACTTGTAACTTGAGTGTTATCCATTCTTAAACGTCTAAAAGTGATAATTCGTTGAAACATGCTTTTGAAATCAATTTATATATTTCTTATGGAATCATCAGACGGCAATAAAATGTACAACAGTGTGACGATAATGAAAAGCACAGTAATTAAAAGGGATATTTTTGCAATTCCAAACTTAAAAACCCCTTCTTCTTTCTTTGGTCAAAACAATGCCGTAATAAAGATTCCTGAATAACTAAACCCATCTAAGGTTTGCTGCAATATCTAAAGGTATGATATGTTAATTCAATATATGATGTGAAGAAAATTGAATAAATTTATCGATGCAGTACAGATTTCAACCCAATGTTCTTAGAAAATACGTTTGCTTTTTCCCTTCCTTTGATATCCTGTTCATAACGGAATGCTTGTTAGCATGTTTCGCAAAGGAGATTTCAGATCATGGCGCTTTGTATGGTTTCTTGAAATAATATAGTCTTTCGGCCATTTGTTTTATGCTTGTATTATCGACAACAGTCCTTTCTTCATTACGTTGACCTTTGTTTCCAAAGTTATTTTTATACGACTTGCCTCGTTTCTTTCCATTCATAATTTTGTAAAATGCTATTAATTATTGACTATATTTGACTACAAAACACAAAAAATGAAATCTTTACCTAATTTGCACAATTCCACTGAATGCATTGAGTTTCTTTCTGTAAGTTCCGCTACTTACCTAAAAAATGAACTTAATAAATTCTGTTTACTTACACTGAAAAACTTCGTTATTTTTTGAGATGTTTCCAGTCGTGTTGCAGAAAGGAATAAGTTACAGAAAACTATATTTGTTTTGAAGGCTTTAAAATGTGAAATCCTTTATTTCTACACCAGATTAATGTACTATGTTTGAATTTATATGCAACAGAAGATTATATATTCTAAAGAGAAATTAAGTTTATCCTCAGAAATATCAACGTTTTATCTATCTATCTATCTATCTATCTATCTATCTATCTATCTATCTATCTATCTATCTATCTATCTATCTATCTATCTATCTATCTATCTATCTATCTATCTATCTATCTATCTATCTATCTATCTATCTATCTATCTATCTATCTATCTATCTATCTATCTATCTATCTACCTGCATGTCAAACTAGAATACCTCATAATTAAGCATTGTCATCGACCCTAAAAGTAGTTTTAGGGTGAGAACGATACCATGAACTTACTTTAGTTACATATGTAGATGAAAAATAATACTATAGAGTACCTCTTCAATACAAATATTTCGATATCGACTTTGGAATACATTTCAAGAACTCGACTGATTATTTCATTAGTTTCACGGCGTTAATATTTAGTGTTTTTCCTCCATCCAATGTAAATCAGGTAATCAACCCCATTTTATGTAGTGTTTTCAGCAATGCCAAAATGACAAAACTGTATTGTATTATAGCGATGTTCCGTCTGGCAGTACAAGAAAATATAATGTAATATAATGTATGAATGTAATAATGTTTAAGTGCCAAAAATTTACAATTGTAGAACCCTTATTGACTGCATTTCTCCATTCGGTTAAGTTGAGAAATTACGTTTTTCGTGTTACGATAATAAATTCGGGTACATAATTCAGCTTTGTGTTATAGATTGGTACCAACCATCATCAACATTAATCTTTGATAAACCAATATGATTCTGTTCTTCCGTGCCGATCTCAGATTCGCAGTATCCATGCCAAATTTGAGAATATATCTTAGGGAAGGGTGAACATCGTACTGTATCCTTCATTTCCAGAATAAGTGTAAGAATATTTGATAGTTTAAAATAGTAACATTTAACAAATGTAATACACAACAAAATTATTGAAGATAAAATTGAGTAACGAGAACGTATTTCTGATGTCAAGTTACATTACGTGACAAAACGAGTAACAGTGTTTGTTGCGTTATCTAAGAACGGTCAAATGGAAATAATAAATACCTTCCTCGTCAATGTGATAACCATTCTCATACGATAACGTGAAATCCTTTATTTCTACATCAGATTAATAGCAATGCAAATTTTAAGTGCAGGTGTTTCATATATACCTGAAACGTTTTCGAGTGTTCCTTTTTATTAAAAAAATACATTTTGGCACATATAATGGAATATTCGTCAGCCAAACCAGAACAGTTTTCATGTATTACTATGAGAATGAGAATGGTTATCACATTGCTCATGTTCGAACAAGAAATAAACTAGAGATGTTCCGAATAGTATAAAATAGTAGCCATCATGAACTGACCTCAAGCGCGTAGATTGTTATTACGCCATTATCACTTAATTCACATCGCAAGGACTCGATTACATGTCATCAATAATTTAATATCAAAAGGACTCGATGACATGTCACCAATACCTTTAATATCACAAGGACTCAATGATATGTCATCAATACCTTTAATATCACAAGGACTCGATGACATGTCACCAATACCTTTAATATCACAAGGACTTGATGACATGTCATCAATACCATCAATAAAAATATAAGCATTAACATAAAGCCTTCTAAAACGAATGATGTCTTCATTTTCTTTTCGTAAAGCGTCGATGGAATAGCAATGCAAATTTTAAGTGCAGGTGTTTCATATATACCTGAAACGTTTTCGAGTGTTCCTTTTTATTAAAAGGAATACATTTTGGCACATGTAATCGAATGTTCGTCAGCTTTCATGTATTACTACAACGACTTGTATCTCTTGCAGAGAATATGTTGTTTGAATTGCGCGTGTATTTGACCAGGAATATATTATTGATAAAAGAAAATAGCGTTCTGCACATATACAAATATATTTCCATTATACCTAAACTGTTTATATAACAGCTGAATAACATAAAAGGAGATATATTACATTAGATATTGGTACATATTCTACAAACTGAATAACATAAAAGAAGATATATTACATTAGATATTGCTACATATTCTACAAACTGACTAACATAAAAGGAGATATATTACATTAGATATTGGTACATATTCTACAAACTGAATAACATAAAAGAAGATATATTACATTAGATATTGGTACATATTCTACAAACTGACTAACATAAAAGGAGATATATTACATTAGATATTGTTACATATTCTACAAACTGATTAACATAAAAGGAGGTATATTACATTAGATATTGGTACATATTCTACAAACTGACTAACATAAAAGACTAACGTAAAAGGAGATATATTACAATAGATATTGGTACATATTCTACAAACTGAATTCCTTGTCTTACACTAAAGCTTTAAAAAACCATAACAAGTTAGTACTTTACTGTTAATTTATGTTTCATATAATAAGGGCATATGCAATCATTTCACTGTATGCAGTTATTAACCAAGACAAATATTGTTTCGTTTATCTTCATTTAAAATAAGTGAAGTATCTTTATGAAGAATACAAAATGTCTTATGGTACTTATGGGATAATTTAACTTTTGCTTGGCATTCTGATCAATATTTGTAATGCAGTGTAACTTCTTAAAACATTAATCCTATTATTGCATCAACTGCAGTCATGGAAATTCTGAAATGCTGTGTTTTACTCCTAACATAACGTTGTGCCATCTTTTGTAAAATGGCATGTGTGTACATGTAACTGCCCATAAAGCTCCTTTATCTTACGTAAAATGATAATTGTATACATGTCTGTACTCAGAACACTCTCCATAAAAGTGTAATATATTGCTATGGAATATTTCCCATTGCACCGAATGTAGGGTTTCAAGATTGTTTAATGCGGTACCATTTTTCATGCCTCATTGTTTACTGATTTTCACTCTCTTGTAGAGAGTCAGTAATGTTCAGCAATTCTTGGCAGCGACTCTATGATAGGCGATCCAGTATAATTTTTAAACGTCCGCGAACAGTAATAATCAAATTGTAATAAATCTTTGAGCAGAATGAATGTTTTGTTGTAATATCGTAATAAAGAAATGTTTCCCTCGTTCTTGTCATCCATTCTTTTTGTCTTCAATGATAAGCCATTTCAAAGATATCTTCAAGTTTGACATGATTTTAGCTAAATTTAATCGTAAAATAATCTAAAAATGGTATTCTGTGATCATTTGGTTTCAAATTAAATTAATAAAATTATCTTCCTTAGATCCAAAGAAATCTATTCAAATGTTGCTTTTTAGACGTTGTTAATAAACAGCATATTAAAACAGCAAATGACGTCATATTTGCAGAAGTATCAATAAGATGCTCTCCTTGTAAGCTTATCCATGTTTGCTAATGTAGTTTAATTGATAGTTTTAGTGCTGTATTTTTTAGAAAATAGCAAATAGAAAATACAACAAGAATTGGGTATAAATCCGTTGAGCTTATATAAGGCAGTGTTCTGTTAAAGATTCGAAGACACAAGCGATGCATTATAGTTACAAGTTAAATAAATGTGAGACTCAACAATTCAAATTATACAGAATTTTTTGTCGTGCTTATAAGGTGTACAAGGTAATAAATAGTTTCCTACACAACCTCCAATTTTTAAGGTAAAGAAATAGGGTTTACGCAAGCTGCCTTCAGGGCGGAGTGGTAAATCTGACCTGGGTTTTACTTTTACTGTTTTATAACAAACAAGAATATTAAAGGGCAGGTTATTCTGCAAATGTTTTAATTGAAGAATTAATTTTGTAGGTTTCTAATAAATGTCTTGGATAATTGGAACACTGTGAAATCATTTCAAGATAGACATTTCAGATTTAGGTGGCGCTCTACAGTTTCGTATTTAGCATAGGGTTAGAATTTTAAAGAAAACGAGTTTCCCCGGGTTTTCTCACTAGTTATACTGGCTATTTAAAAGAGACTTTGTATATGTTAGGTGTTGTTCAAAGAACCTTTAACTCCCTTTATTTTGATGTATGATTGATGGGTGTATTATGGGTTAGAGAGCATATAGTTTGGTCTTACTCCAGATGTGCACCTTTCAAAAAAGTGCTAGCTCTACTTGCTCATTTTCACTTCTCAAACTTCAGAGGTAAATTGTAAAAAATAGAGCCGATAACTTTTTTTTAGATTTTATGTATTTGGTAATTCATTCATTGCACTTTTAGAAGCTGGTATTGTCTAATTTGGCCAAATTCATTTTTCATATTTTAATAGCTGCCAAGAATAGTGTACTGTAGACAAATTCAGGTTGATTTTTGGAGCACAAGGGAGCAGTCATTTTAGTCAGCAGTGTCCTAAGATCATTTAAAATTTCCAAAAGTACAATATTCAAAGAAATTTCAGCCACATTACATGAAAATAGAATATAGGTATGCCAACATTCTCTCCACTATGCATGTTTAAAATGCAAACATCTTCACCTTACATACATGACTCACTCAAAAGTACATAATAACTGGTGAGCGCCACCTTAATCAGAATTCTAGCAAATATCTTGAATGGCATTTTTGATCCAATTTCCGTTTTTAGCTTGATATTTGCACTTGTTCAAATATTGTAGGTTGAATGTTAGAGTTGCTTATCAACTAATGATCGTGTTAAACTACAGGTGTAACGTTTACTTTGCATACTTGCATTCTGTACTGATCTTTTATCAATTGGCTTTACAAACATTTGTCTTAAGGAAAGCCGTATAGATTGTACTCTTAATTAAAATGTTAGCTCTAAACTTTGTAAGCATATCTCATAAAGGATTACGCAATCATTTTCCTTTCTATCAAGTGTGATCTACTTAGTGGTCTTCATATCTCCTCATTATGGTAACGTTATCTACGGATGATCTCATTGGCCCAGCCAGTTGTTTAAGGGATTGGATCAAGATTTATCAAATTGAATGGGTTAAATATTCAGATCATTATATTTGGAGACAAACATTTATTTTAATCTGAGTCTAGGACATCGCTTTTCACTGGAAATTCTTAAACTAGTTGGCAACATTAAATATTTTATAGGAAAAGACTTCCCTACATCAGAGATCTATTACTGTGTCTTAGTTTTTGTAAATAATTTTGTTTACTGGAGAAATTATTAATTTTTGTCTTAACATTTGAAGCGGAATCAATCTTATTGCTATGTTCAGTTTTTTAGTTGGGTGGATTAATTTATTCAAATTATTATTCATTCTAATGATAAAGTGCTCAATAATATTCAGGGACTGGACTGTTAATTTGGAATTATAATGAATTCAGATAAGTACCTTTTTAGATTATAATATTATGATATATCAAAAGACTGTTAGCCTATCATTATAAACCACGTCAGAGGCACATTAACACACTTGAGACTACAGGCACATCATCACATTCAATTTAGGAATATTCCAATATATTTATTTGGCATACTGCCGGAATTCAATTTGAACTTCTCTCACATTTTCTTACATGTGGGCTTGTGAAAGAACTTATAGGACTATTTTTAATTTAATTCACAATACTGTAAGTTCATTTTTGAATGTTAACTTTGTATTCTAGGGAAATAAATTGTTTGTTAAAATTTATAAAACTTCTTGGTTTCCACCGTTTTCTGCTACTTAGTTGAAGACCATAAAGTCGTAGCACATCATAATTTTTTTAAACAAACGATATAAAAATATTCAATGGATTTTTTAAAGTTACATCGGTATGGACATTTCACAATAATGTCCTATACAAAGATTTAATTGGAAATTTTAATGTAAATGAAAAACTTAAATTTTAACATGCTTATGAATGTAAAAGATATAAAGGTTTTGTTACTACCAATTGAAGGCTTTGTCAAGTGCACGTGACATGGGTAAATGGAGCACGTAATTGATTTGTGAGGGTACGGCCACAAGGACACTTCAATATTTAATAAGTCGACAAGTGGACGGTATGGGAAAACATCAATAAGTTAAACAGAGGAATATCTCTTTACGGGTTAACTTTTGGTGGTGTTTGTTGTTGTTACTGATGTTGATCCTGTTGCTGAATGTTCCATTGTTGGTAAAGCTGTTGAGAGTTGCTGTTACAGCTCTTTGTTCTAGCTGTTGTGAACAGCTCTTTCATGGTCTCCATTCCCTTCATTTCTCTTTTCTTTCTTCGTTTATGACATCCATTAGTAGTTGTTATGCATACTAAAATAAAGGTCTGTGACCTCTAATACTCTCGTATTTCCTCGAAGTACACCCGGTTTCTTTACCCAGTCTAGGAGAAGCTTGTAATGTTGTTGTGTGATTGATGATGAATGACAATAAGTTTGAATGGTTTGCTCTATATACAGGAGAAAACATCCCTATGTTTAATACAAAATAAAAATGTATTACCTCTAAAATGTCAAGAGATGTAATACCTCTAAAATGTCAAGAGAGAGAGAGAGAGAGAGAGAGAGAGAGAGAGAGAGAGAGAGAGAGAGAGAGAGAGAGAGAGAGAGAGAGAGAGAGAGAGAGAGAGAGATTTAAATATTAAGTACACATTCTCAGATACAAATAGTCTCTTAATAAAGCCCTGCAAACACTTCCAGGAATCAAGTGATACCAATCAATTCCGTTGTAATCCATGTCGGTTTTACAACAGCGCGTGGTCAGTGAAAACCAAAGAGAGCATCCCAAGATCGGTAAAATCGGCTTTGAATAATAACAAGATATGAATGAATTTCACAGATAAATAGGGTTCTAGTTTAACACCCTGCTGGGACTACTCGAATATTATGTGCACAATCGTCTTTTGATGCTAGGAAGACTTATTCGCTCACATTTTGTCTTCATCCGACAAAGGATTTTAAGGTAGCAGAAATATATTTGTTTGAGAGAGAGAGAGAGAGAGAGAGAGAGAGAGAGAGAGAGAGAGAGAGAGAGAGAGAGAGAGAGAGAGAGAGAGAGAGAGAGAGAGAGAGAGAGAGAGAGAGAGAGAGAGAGAGAGAGAACATGAAATAATTAAAAATATGATTTACCATTAGTTTTAAATCAATAATTTCTGATAAGCCCTGTTTAACCGTTTAATCAATCACCAGTAAAATGAATATAGAATATTAGGACCATATGCAATATTTAAATTCTTACAGTTTACAAATACAAATGCAAAATTAGAGCAGATAAACGTATTTACGAAGTTGAAAACGTTGCTAAGCGAGACCTAGGTTCCTTTGATCTAAGATGGTCTTATTTTGCAATTAACGGACACTAAATTTCTGAGATAAAGAAAATAGTTGAAGAAAGCACGTTATTTACAAAGCCTTGCAATGCGACAAATCCGAATTGAGCCGAAAGAGTATTTCATTTCATAAAGCATGTGATATCGTCTTCGATGCAGGGGTTGGAAAATGTTTGGTGGAGGAAGTTCGTCTTTGGCACAGACCACTGGATTCCAGGGGAACTTAGTACGAACTGTATGCCAGGAGGTAACGAAATTCTTCACGTGTGATTGCATATAATAACGTCTCACTTGTTTCTAATTGGTCTTTCGGGCAGGTACGAATGTAGAAAGAATCTGTGGTCTTCTGCAGATCTGCGCTATTAATTTTATTTTTGTTGCAAAAATGTAAAAGTTTAAGTTGTAAAAGAAATGCAATAAATTTAAAACAGTTTTAAAAAATTATAAATGGAAATAAAATCTAAAACAAATATATGCAACTTAAAAAAACTTATTTCAAACGAAAATAATTGCAGGAAATTACTTACAAAAATTAGTCATTTTAAATTTTTTTAAATTGAAGCAAATTAAAAACATGAAATTAAAAAGTTCAGAGAACATAACATTATACAACAAAAATATAAAAAATAAACCTTTTGCCATAACAAATTCGAAAAATTCTTAGGAACAAAATAAGAAAAGTACCTGTCTATGACAGGAAAATCTGAAGAAAAATTCATTTTAAAAAACGAGTTGGAAAATATAACCAAATTAATAAAATTAAAATATTTTAATAAAAACTCTTTAAAATGTTAAAAATTTATATTAAAAATATTAAAAATATAAAATGAAACAAGTTTAAACAATTACAAAATTACAAAACGTTTCAAAGATTTTTAAGCAAAAAGTAAAATTAAAATTCTGGAGAAAATGTATCAAATTCAAACAAAAATATTGAAAATGAAAACTGATGGAAAAATGCAGGTCTTGGTTGTCAGAGTAAATATATTTATAATGGCATAATTAATAGAGCCCGATCCAAAAAATTGTTTTTGGTACAATAGTGTGCATGAAGTTCTTTTAAGAAAAAAAAGCTGAATAATCTATATGTAAAACAAACTATGAAAAAGGTCAGGAACTATGCTTATATTCAATCGTTGCCTATATAATTAGGTAATACAATTTACAAAGAATATGTCAATTAATGCATTACACATTTAGATGTTCACGTTCATAATCATTGTGTTTAGTTTCAAAATAAAATTGAAAATATGTCAACAATTAATTTATATCATTTTTTGCTGCCCATTTTATCACAAATGTCAAACAGTGTCGAAGCTGTTGTCAAGATTTACGTGTTACACCGAAAAGCATATTAAATTCTTATTAATTGTTATTATTCCTGATTATTTATTTTTTTAAAATTTCAATATACAAAGTTAAAAATGGCATGTGATATGTCATCAGTAGATAGAGATCCAATTATTTTGTATTATCATATCAGAAAGATTTTCTTTTACTCGTCAAATATAGGTTACATCTACCCAGGGCCGGATTACCCATTAAGTACACAAAGCATATTCTTATAGCACCAGCAAAACAGGGTACCAGAAAAAAAAATCAAATAAATTATTGATGATAAATTAAATGAATTATATATGACCATTTCGATCTACATGTACGAGTATTTGGTTTGAAATGATGGCAATATAGGTATTTTCCCACCATTTTTGCTTTTATTATTGCTTTTATTAGTTTCACATTTGTAATGGTGGGGGGGGTGCCATTGTCACTCAAGTGATTATATCCTCTGTACTAGTGAATGTACTGGATTTTACGTCATTTTCTATATCACAAATATAATAGGAGAATTTAAAAAAGAAGCAGAAAGAAAAACTAGAGAAATTTAAACAACGACAAAATAGAAGATACTTCTTAACAAAAACAAGAAGAGGAAAAGAGAAAGTGAGAGTTCAAAACCATAATAATAGTAAGTCTGGTACATCATCATCATCATCATCATCATCATCATCATCATCATCATCATCATCATCATCATCATCATCATCATCATCACCACCACCACCACCACCACCAATCCCTTAACCCATGAAGTCGTTGGGTCACCACAGCTGACTTTACAACCAATTCTCTTCATCATTCCTTGTTCTTTACTGCCTTTTGGGAATCTCCAATCCCATGTCTGTCCACTCCTAAATGTTGTCTTTCCACCGCTTTTTGTCAGCCTCTTCTTTTACGTGTTACACCTAAAAAAAATATTAAATGCTAATCAGTTATTATTATTTATTCCTGATTATTTTATTTTATTTTTTAAAATTTCAATATACAAAGCTAAAAATGACCCGTGATATGTCATCAGTAGATACAGATCCAATTATTTTTTATTGTCATAGCAAAACAATTTTCTTTTACTCGTCAAATATAGGTTACATTGACCCAGGGCCGGATTAAACATTAGGCACACCAGGCATGTGCTTATGTACAAATCTGGTACAAGAGAGGTTAATTCGGAAACCCTGATAACTGAAATCTTGGCAGAACTGAAACATCTACGGACCTCACACGAAAGTTAACTTTCTCAGATCTAAGAAAAAAATTTGCATTGCAAAAAAAAACCCTTCCAAACCAGCTATGTCAATAGCAGCATTGAGAATTTGAAACAGATGCCATTAATGATAGACGATCTATGAACACATTGACTAGTCAATGCAGCAGCAGTCAATTTCGATGCCACTAATCACAATACCAATCACTGATGGCAAAAGACTTCTGTTGTATGCTTTTACTTTTGTGTTTTACTCTCTATATGTCTGTTGTTTTGGTTGTTTTGTGTAAATAAATAGATGAAATCTCTCTCTCTCTCTCTCTCTCTCTCTCTCTCTCTCTCTCTCTCTCTCTCTCTCTCAAATAAAATGGTACATAAACATACGTACTTGTGTCTGTTTGCATTTGTACGTATTTATGTATGTGTGTCTTTGTAGGTATGTGTGTGTGATTTTACGTTTGTGTGTGTCATTATATTCATTTGTATTTGTCATTGTACTTATTTGTGAATGTTTATCACTGCAATATTCGTGTGTGTGTCGTTGTACATATATGTGTGTGTAATTGAACATATTTGTGTATCATTGTACGCTTTGGTTTATGTATTTGCTATTGTACGTATTTGTGAGTGTGTCAGTGTTACTATTTGTATGTCATTGCATGTATTTGCGCGTGTGTCACTGTACGTTTTGTGTGTGTGTTATTGCACGTTTGTGTGTGTGTGTGTGTCATTGTAGTATTTGTGTGTGTGCCATTGTACGTTTTTGTATGCGTGTGTGTCATGGTACGTATTTGCATGTTTTAATTGTACATATTACGACACACCATACAGAATAAAATCTAACGCTAAATTGCGATATTTACGACACACCATAAAGAATAAAATTTAATGCAAAATTGCGATATTTACGACACACAATAAAGAATAAAATCTAATGCTAAATTGCAATAATTACGACACACCATACAGAATAAAATCTAACGCTAAATTGCGATATTTACGACACTCCATACAGAATAAAATCTAATGCTAAATTGCGATATTTACGACACGCCATAAAGAATAAAATCTAATGCTAAATTCGATATTTACGACACACCATAAAGAATAAAATCTAACGCTTTATTGCAATATCTATGATGCACTACAAGCAATATAATTAAATCCTATATTGGGATACGTAAGGTACCTTATAAGCAATCAAATCTAACGTTGTACTGCGATACACTATCATCAATGAAGTCTTATGTTGAATTGTGATACATGATAAACAACAAGATATAATGCCTTAATTTCAATGAAATATTGACGGCAATAAGTATAGGAAGGAATCAAACTTGGAAAAAAAAACTGGTTTAATTGTTTTTACTATCTCAATTTCGTTCCGAATTTTGCCATATTCAAGTTTGTTTTCACAAAGAAATGTCGTTTATATTTAATCACGTGACTGTAGAGCACTTGCTTAGACTGCAATATATTACGATGGTGAGATAGAACTCATAAAAACATGTCCTTTAAATATTCACACGAAGTGTTTATTATACCCATCACATGGAGATCTCTGTATCGTAATAGGTATCACCTTCCGACCTATGTAAAATGATATTTATGCCATCGAGATTTTTGTAGCGTGATACGTATTGTATAGTGACATCATTGGCGACACACAACTCATATAACAAAACAATTTGAAATACTCAGGTTAAAATCAACAGGCAATTATTGCATTAGATTAGAGTTGTTGCTTCCGTTCGCTGACGTTACTAAGTTTGTAGACTGTTTGTAAACCGGTACCAATATTATCAATTACAACACTTTAAAATACGATATTTGGGATTTACTAATGTCGATGAAAATTGAAAAATCTGCTGGCAGGCAATAGTAACAATCTACTTCCAGGCAAAGAAGATAGATTGATTTAACTATCCAATAATAACAGTAGCAGATAGGTTGGAGGGTTTGGAAAGGGGGGGGCACAACTTCGCACGCAAAATAGTGCGCGTATCAAACGGAACATTTCATAGATTAAGTATTCTTTAGAGCTTAATTAGATGGTTAAACTTATATCCATCAGAAGCCTCTTCACTTGTTTACGCAGCTCACCCCACCCCACCCAACGATATTGCTGGATCTGCCACTGCGAGGGGTATTTCAAATGTGACACTATTGTGGCACTTCTTGCTATGAAACAATTGCCATAAATGAATTACACCTACAGTAACTCCATGCATATGTCATACAATATACAAATACACGAAACCCTTGTAATGCAGAATTATTAGTTCCTGTTTAGTTTGTGACTCGTGACAATGCAAACAAATGTATCAAATTACTTCGTCACATTTTCGCCGGAATACTACTAGATTTAACTAAACGATATGAAATATTTGACCGTTTCATCTTTTAATCTCTCTATAACAGGAGTTTATTGCATAATTTGTCAGACTAAGACCTCATCCGTCAGTCTATAGACCAGTATCTGCATTTTATGTTCTAGGGAGATCTCAACATTCTCATTAAACGTGCTAAGTTTTGCGAGGAGGGGGAGCAAGGATTTTTGCTATACCACTGTAAAGACTTGGCATGAACAGTCTCCTATGATATTTCCAAAGTATTTGATAAAGTCTGGCATAGAGACCAGATAAACCAATAAACAGAGTCTGGCATAGCGGAATGCAACACCCATTCATAGATTCTGTCATAGAGGCTTGAAAAGCCCATTGATAGCGTCTGGTATAGAGGACTGGTGCACCCATTGATAGTCTACCATAAAGGCCTTATTCATCCATTTATAGAGTCTAGCATAGAGGCCTGATTCATCCATTGATAGAGTCTGACACAGAGGCCTAATGCTCGCATTGATTGAGTCTTGCATAGAGGACAGATGCATCGATTGATAGTCTGGCACAGAGGCCAGATGCATGCATTGAGAGAGTCTGGCGAAGATACATGGTAAACTCATTGATAGAGTCAAGGGGCCCGATACACAGTCTGGGATTGGCATAATAGTCTAGTTGTCTGTGTATTCATATCGTCTTGTCTGTGGCACAAGAAGCACGTTACTCGGTACATTACAGACAGACAAAAATGCGTTTGCATTAAGACCGAACTTTCACAAATAAGTTAGAACAATGTTTGTTTTCATCAACTGCAACGATGGTCCTAAAACTGGTGTGTCAATTTTCATCATAAGAATACTTTTGTATATTTTTGGAAGTTATTATTTGTAGATTTTTTATGTACTGCGAAATTTCAAATGATTGCAAAACTTTTATTTATCCTCTCAAGATTAAGTAGAAACAAAATATATTTGACATTCTTTAGACTGGTGCTTGATTATAACAGTAAAGTCTGGGACGTATCTCATTAGACTTGTTCTTGAATATACTTGCAAAGTGTTGGATGTACCTAATTTTCACTCTTGCAGACTCAAAAATGATAAAATCAAAGAAGCTAGAAAGTTACAAGCTTGCCAGTCTATGTTGATATGTTGATATTTACTTTGAATATTAAATACTCATAACTCCTAACTTTTACAAATGAAATATGTTTTGTAAAAGCGTGATACGATTAAAGTATTACTAATTAACCTGACACACAACCCCTCTCCATTTTGAAACTTTAACACTCGGTACCAGACAACTGACAATTCAAAATGTTTACAATCTATTAGATTGTTTCATCTGTCAAGACTTTTAAACATATAATTGCTATCACTAAGTAATATTATATCATTAATCAATTATTGCAACAAACTCAAATTTATGTTCAGGAAATTCACAGAGTTGACAGATCCTTTGAACTTTGTTTTTGTGTCGTGCCTTAAATCATTCTGGATTCATTTTCCAGTCAAACACACAATTGTCTTTCTTTCTTTCTTTCTTCTCCTCCTGCTTTTTGTGTGGTATTTAATCATTACGCGCTTAGTGTCATCGTTTCATATCTTGGCATAGTAGTTTGAGAAGGAGAGAGATCCTTGATAACTGGTTGAATCCCATTATTCTTCAAACCTTTAAGTAATCAAATTGCAAAAGGAAATTATTTTATTTTCTTAACATTACACCCAAATAATTTTCAAGATGAATTGTTTCAGCATACCTACTAGGCAAATTTACTATCAGCACAAAAAAGATGTTTTGTTTACAATAGCACAATCAAACAGTAAAACAACCAATGAAATTAACAGGTTGATTTGAGAGAGACGGACCGACAGACAGACAGAGACAGAGACAGACAGAGATAGAAAGGATAGTGGTGGTGTTACAAATGTAAACCAAACTGAATGGAGAGTGATATCCTTTGATTTTAAATGAAAATGCTTAATATTGCTTGCATAAGTTTTATAAATACGAAAAGTTTTGAGGTAAATCGACATTATATATATATATATATATATATATATATATATATATATATATATATATATATATATATATATATATATATATGTTTTATATATATATAATCATAATTTTACTGAAAATACTCTATTAAATGTTTAAATGTATATTTAAACTTTATAAAAACTAAATTACAAAATTAATTTAATTTTAATATAAAACGTTATTTTAGAAAGTAAATCTAAAAAGTCCAATATAATTATCGCCTTTGAACTATGCAATAATTCATTGTAAAACATGTTACTATTCATTCATCCACCAGGTTATCTTGTATGAATGAATAGTAACAAAATGGATGTCAAACAAGTTATGAACCTTTGTCAAATTATAGCTTTATATTTATAGCATTTTAGTTTCTCCCTTATTGCTAAAGGGTTTAAATAGTTTATATACCGAAATCGATGACATGTATTCCTGTGGTTAAAAAAATCTGAGATAGGTTTCAGTAACAATTCTTTTGTAGGCAAAAGCTCAGGTAGGTTTCGATGACCATCCCTTTGTAGGCAAAAGCTCAGGTAGGTTTCGATGACCATTCCTTTGTAGGCAAAAGCTCAGGTAGGTTTCGATGGCCATTCTTTTTAGGCAAAAGCTGAGGTAGGTTTCGATGACCATCCCTTTGTAGGCAAAAGCTGAGGTAGGTTTCGATGACCATCCCTTTGTAGGCAAAAGCTGAGGTAGGTTTAAATGACCATCCCTTTGTAGGCAAAACCTGAGGTAGGTTTCGATGACCATCCCTTTGTAGGCAAAAGCTGAGGTAGGTTTCGATGGCCATTCCTTTTAGGCAAAAGCTGAGGTAGGTTTAAATGACCATCCCTTTATAGGCAAAAGCTGAGGTAGGTTTCGATGGCCATTCCTTTTAGGCAAAAGCTGAGATAGGTTTAAATGACCATCCATTTGTAGGCAAAACCTGAGGTAGGTTTCGATGACCATCCCTTTGTAGGCAAAAGCTGAGGTAGATTTTGATGACCATTCCTTTGTAGGCAAAAGCTGAGGTAGGTTTCGATGACCATCCCTTTGTAGGCAAAAGCTGAGGTAGGTTTAAATGACCATCCCTTTGTAGGCAAAAGCTGAGGTAGGTTTAAATGACCATCCCTTTGTAGGCAAAAGCTGAGGTAGGTTTCGATGGCCGTTCCTTTTAGGCAAAAGCTGAGGTAGGTTTAAATGACCATCCCTTTGTAGGCAAAAGCTGAGTTAGGTTTTGATGACCATCCCTTTGTAGGCAAAAGCTGAGGTAGGTTTTGATGACCATCCCTTTGTAGGCAAAAGCTGAGGTAGGTTTAAATGACCATCCCTTTGTAGGCAAAAGCTCAGGTAGGTTTCGATGACCATCTCTTTTAGGCAAATGCTCAGGTAGGTTTTTATGACCATCCCTTTGTAGGCAAAAGCTGAGATAGATTTAAATGACCATCCCTTTGTAGGCAAAATCTCAGGTAGGTTTCGATGACCATCCTTTTGTAGATAAAAGCTGAGGTAGGTTTCGATGGCCATCCCTTTGTAGGCAAAAGCTCAGGTAGGTTTCGATGACCATCTCTTTGTAGGCAAAAGCTCAGGTAGGTTTAAATGACCATCCCTTTGTAGGCAAAAGCTGAGGTAGGTTTCGATGGCCATCCCTTTGTAGGCAAAAGCTGAGATAGGTTTCGATGACCATCCCTTTGTAGGCAAAAGCTGAGGTAGGTTTAAATGACCATCCCTTTGTAGGCAAAAGCTGAGATCGGTTTCGATGACCATCACTTTTAGGCAAAAGCTGAGATAGGTTTAAATGACCATCCATTTGTAGGCAAAACCTGAGGTAGGTTTCGATGACCATCCCTTTGTAGGCAAAAGCTGAGGTAGGTTTAAATGACCATCCCTTTGTAGGCAAAAGCTCAGGTAGGTTGCGATGACCATCCCTTTGTAGGCAAAAGCTGAGGTAGGTTTCGATGGCCGTTCCTTTTAGGCAAAAGCTGAGGTAGGTTTAAATGACCATCCCTTTGTAGGCAAAAGCTCAGGTAGGTTTTGATGACCATCCCTTTGTAGGCAAAAGCTGAGGTAGGTTTAAATGACCATCCCTTTGTAGGCAAAAGCTCAGGTAGGTTTCGATGACCATCCCTTTGAAGGCAAAAGCTCAGGTAGGTTTCGATGACCATCCCTTTGTAGGCAAAAGCTGAGATAGGTTTAAATGACCATCCCTTTGTAGGCAAAAGCTCAGGTAGGTTTCGATGACCATCCATTTGTAGGCAAAAGCTCAGGTAGGTTTCGATGGCCATCCCTTTGTAGGCAAAAGCTGAGGTAGGTTTCGATGACCATCCCTTTGTAGGCAAAAGCTGAGGTAGGTTTAAATGACCATCCCTTTGTAGGCAAAAGCTGAGGTAGGTTTAAATGACCATCCCTTTGTAGGCAAAAGCTGAGGTAGGTTTCGATGACCATCGCTTTGTAGATAAAAGCTGTGGTAGGTTTCGATGGCCATCCCTTTGTAGGCAAAAGCTGAGGTAGGTTTCGATGACCATCTCTTTGTAGGCAAAAGCTGAGGTAGGTTTAAATGACCATCCCTTTGTAGGCAAAAGCTGAGATAGGTTTCGATGACCATCCCTTTGTAGGCAAAAGCTGAGATAGGTTTAAATGACCATCCCTTTGTAGGCAAAAGCTCAGGTAGGTTTCGATGACCATCCATTTGTAGGCAAAAGCTCAGGTAGGTTTCGATGGCCATCCCTTTGTAGGCAAAAGCTGAGGTAGGTTTCGATGACCATCCCTTTGTAGGCAAAAGCTGAGGTAGGTTTAAATGACCATCCCTTTGTAGGCAAAAGCTGAGGTAGGTTTAAATGACCATCCCTTTGTAGGCAAAAGCTGAGGTAGGTTTCGATGACCATCCCTTTGTAGATCAAAGCTGTGGTAGGTTTCGATGGCCATCCCTTTGTAGGCAAAAGCTGAGGTAGGTTTCGATGACCATCTCTTTGTAGGCAAAAGCTGAGGTAGGTTTAAATGACCATCCCTTTGTAGGCAAAAGCTGAGGTAGGTTTCGATGGCCATCCCTTTGTAGGCAAAAGCTGAGATAGGTTTCGATGACCATCCCTTTGTAGGCAAAAGCTGAGGTAGGTTTAAATGACCATCCCTTTGTAGGCAAAAGCTGAGATCGGTTTCGATGACCATCCCTTTTAGGCAAAAGCTGAGATAGGTTTCGATGGCCATTCCATTGTAGGCTAGGCAAACATGATAAAAGATTCGATGACGATTCCTTTGTAAGCAAAGGCCGAGAGGCCTTAATAACCATGGGACTGAAAAATTACCAATTTTAAAAATGTTTATACTCAATAAAAGTAAATGTTATTGAAAATGAGCAATAAGGCGGATGTGATTTGACTCTCAAATCTCTACAACTATTTTCAAGATGAAATTGAGATGTCAAAACGTTTTTTCTCAAGCAATATTTTACGTTTCATTTAATATGTTGTTTTTGAATGTTGATTTCAACGTAAAAAATAATAATAAAATCAAACTTTATATTCTCCACTTTTAAATATGTTTTAAAGTAGCTACACGTAACACGAATTAGCAATCATTTACTTCATGAAGTATTCAACCAGTCTACAAGTTAGGGATGACAATAATCAACCAGTCTACAAGTTAGGAATGAAAGTAAGGGCTTTAATCAAATCATTAAACTTACTGTATAGAACATTTTGTTTCTGTAAGAAATTCGATGGGTTTTAAAAATAAAATACAAACTCGTCACTCTTGCAACAAAAACTCGTGTTCTACATAACTCTTTACATAAATGCTTGTGAAAGTGATACGTTCTTTCCTAATCTGGCAAAAATGTATTTCTTTCAATTTTAAAAATGATATTTTATGAGATTCCTGTCAGCTTGACCTCGAAAGCCAAGTCAATTCATTGTCATGCGCATTAAAGCAATTATTTAAATTGGGGGTTTAAAAAAAAGAACGTACTATCATTTCACATTCTATACTTTTGCGAGACACAATTTCATTCAGGTGTAGTACGAATCCTACCTATCCCTTATTTACTGCTTTTGTGAACTACCAATGTTTACCGAGAGAGAAATTATAATCCCCAGGTGTTCTGAAACACCAAGGACATTCTAACTAGATGGATGGTGTGTACATTGATGTATGTTATATCCACCATATGTTGGTTGAAAACGCAACGTCGTGCCTTTATTTTGAGCGTTAGATAAGGTCAATGTCAGTGTATCTACTTGCAAACGAAAGGCTCATCGTTGGAAACTGACAGGAAATACACACTCTCCTGGAAATCAGATAGTGTCATTATCTAGGCATCACTACTGAGGCGGAGGAATGTTTTCAATGATTAAATGGAATTCCTTCAAAGTATCTACTGCAGAGTACCGAATTGACCCCAGCACGTCTAATGTTATGTGAAATTGAGCTGTATAAATTACTAGGATGTTTTCCACTGCATTTGTAATAGATCTCTCTCTCTCTCTCTCTCTCTCTCTCTCTCTCTCTCTCTCTCTCTCTCTCTCTCTCTCTCTCTCTCTCTCTCTCTCTCTCTCTCTCTCTCTCTCTCTCTCAATGCTGTGATTTCATCCTCATCACCAAAATGACATCTTAAGCAATCACTTTGACAAAGGTCAATACTTATGTGAGACCTAATAATTGAAGAGGGTAAAAATAATCATATGATAAGCGACATTTTTACCAATATTACTCTATTATTATAATGAGGATTTAAATTTCTAAAGCACTCTCTGCGTATGTTGGATAGTCCGGTCGCGGCACGTGTACACATTTTATTTTATATATGCTTTTCGACCGGTCCAGCGTCGGGTCGGGCGGAATCGCTGATCGCGTTTGTTGAAGCTTTGTACAGTCGCCATTTGTTTGGCGTTTGAGCAGGCTTGTGTGTCTCAATAGTTACTCTATCGAGACGATATAATGGTCTTGCATACAAGAAATTGGGCTTACTTATCAGATTATTTTATACTTTACTTTCCTTTCTAAGTTTAGTTTCCATTAACCTAAAACATATTCTTCATTTGCTTATTTAACTAATTATTTACTTTAAATAAACCTGATTATTTCCATTGGAATTTTATCTTTGCTCCTTGATTTGAGTAAGTAATAATTACACTTTAATGAAATGAGCTATTTATCTTTATTCTTCTCTTTGTCGTTCTGCTTTTAGAACTTTCTATCTTACTTTCTCGTTCTCTCCAATAACTAAACTATATCACCGCATATCCTATAAATAAAAAAACGAACCTGGGTTACAATAAATGAAATACGAGGGGATTATTTGAAGACTTCCCTCCTTCCGTTGGTCGACTAATTTCGATGTCGATAGTGTGCACCAAGCCCACAAACCATTTCCATCAAGCGCAAAAAGCCCTATTTAGGTTCTGTAAAGAATTTTCCCCATTACAGTTAATACCCTATGTTAATGGGTCCCTCATGTGGTATTCTTATGCATGCATATCAAGTTTGTAAGCACAAATATTTGTTGTTCCAAGAGAGACAATGAGTGGTTTCGACAGGGTTCATGGTGCTCGGAGACAATGTTTTTTAGCGGCCTCCCAACTAAGGCAACATAGAATGTGACTGGAGGAAGTCTTTAGTGATGCCCAAACTTTGCTTTAGCGGACAAATTTTCAAGTTGTCAGCCCCCTCCATCTCCCTCCTAAATACAAGTTTTGTGAATGATTGCCGCCACCTCACTAAGACGAAATTGAAATATTAAAAAAATTTCAGCTCCAAAAATGCTCCAGTTGTTGTCCCCTTCACCGGCGTCTGGGGTGAGGCGGGATTACCTTCTTTAACCCACATACCTTCACCTCCAGCCTCCACTGAAGGCACTAATATTGTCAATATTGTCAATGTGGCAGTTCAAATGAAATTATAGAACTCGAAAACATGTCAAAAACAATTTTGCTACATTGTGGTTGTGCTAAGAAAGCGCTTGTTTTCTCTTTGCATGTGCATAACATTCGGAACTCACTCTTGTTTTCTCTTTGCATGTGCATAACATTCGGAACTCACGGGAGGCAGCTTATGCTATTACATTTTTAGGACTTTTACAACATAAACCACCAAAGTAAATTTACACCTATTGGACTCGTTAGGCGCCATGTGCTTGGCACCCGTGAGTCTGCAGTTTCAAGAAAGCATTATTATGCACCAATGTTTTAATTCTAATCACACAATGTGGTTTTGATTCTAATCACACAATGTGGTTTTAATTCTAATCACACAATGTGGTTATGGTTCATACTGTGTGGTTATGTTTCAATTCGAATCACGTGGTGTAGCTATGTCTCATTCTGATTACACTGAGTGGTTATCTTTTATTATAATCAACCTGTGTGGTCATGTTTCACTTCTAATCATGCTGTGTTTGTGTGTTTTCTTCTAACTACACTGTTTGTTTATATTTCATTCTAATCACACTGTGAGGCTATGGTTTATTCTAATCACACTATGTGGTTGCTTTATTTTCCTTGCTCTGTGTTGTTTTTTTTTTTGTTTATTCTAATCACACTGTGGTTACGTTCGTATCCTAATCATTCTGTGCGGTTACGCTTCATTCTAATTACACTCTATGGTTGTTAAATTCTAATCACACTGTGATTATGTTCGTATCCTAATCACTCTGTGTGGTTATGTTTCATTCTAATTACACTCTATGGTTGTTAAATTCTAATCACACTGTGATTATGTTCGTATCCTAATCACTCTGTGTGGTGTGGTTATGTTTCATTCTAATTACACTCTATGGTTGTTAAATTCTAATCACACTGTGATTATGTTCGTATCCTAATCACTCTGTGTGGTGTGGTTATGTTTCATTCTAATTACACTCTATGGTTGTTAAATTCTAATCACACTGTGATTACGTTCGTATCCTAATCACTCTGTGTGGTGTGGTCATGTTTCATTTTCATCTACATAATGCAATACTATTAAAACAATCTTGGATTCATCACTTCGCTTTAAACATTTTATTAGTTATTTTGTTGTCTTCATCTTCTAGGGATGCTTATCGTTGATTTCAAGCGTTACAACTCTGTGGTCTTAAACAAAGTAATAGAAAAGAGCGAAAGCCAGCAAGTTCTGTATAATCCAAAAATAATTTATTTCCCTATAATACAAAATAAACATTTAAAAAGAACATTCAAGATTGAGAATTAATTCCCAAATAGTCAAACACAAGTTCTATTAGAAGTCTAAATGAGTAAAGTCGTAATTAAATTTTGGTGGTATTCCAAATAAAGTCCAACTCTGAATGTGTTTATGTCTATGAAGTCTCGAATGTGGTATTGTATCAATAGCATGGATTGTGACGATGTACTAACAGTCTTTTGATGTATCACAATAATATAATAAAAATATGTTCGTGTCTGAATTCACTATAATTCGAAACTAACGTTTCTGTCTAAGAATATTGCTGATGAAGAATATTTCCAGTGAATTTAACTTGAATAAATAATTCCATCCAAATGAAATAATAAAAAAATAAGAATGGTTTTACCTCAGATGTTAAAAAATGAATAATTTCTTAAGGAAATAAGATTATAAGCCGCTCTAGATTACTCGGTAGCAAATAACATTTTCTGAAAATATCACTTAATGGAAATTTCCATTCTAGAACATTATAAGCTGCCAACAATATAGAATTTTATACTACAATTATAATAAAGAACATGACAAACATCAGGTGCACCAGGTTATATTATGTGGGACCCAGGCCCAAATAAACAGATTTACCTCCATTGATAATAATCCTAATATTTAATCAACATTCATAGAGAAATATTCCCTATGCATTATTTGTTTACAAAATAAAAGTTACGTTAGGTACACAATCAACAATGTGAAGCGCAAACAAAATTATACATAACACACACACACACACACACATATATATATATATATATATATATATATATATATATATATATATATATATGTATGTATATATGTATGTATGTATGTATGTATGTATGTATGTATGTATGTATGTATGTATGTATGTATGTATGTATGTATGTATGTATGTATGTATGTATGTATGTATGTATGTATGTATGTATGTATGTATGATGTATGTATGTATGGATGGATGGATGGATGGATGGATGGATGGATGGATGGATGGATGGATGGATGTATGTATGTATGTATGTATGTATGTATGTATGTATGTATGTATGTATGTATGTTATACTATTTGGTATTTACAAAGAGTTATATTCCTTTCTAATAGGGATAAATCGTTTCATAAGGTTATGCGATATGATAGAGTGTTCAATGCAGCTTATTCAGTGTCAACATGTCCATCGGTCAATTGGCTGCTATGCCTGTTCCAGTAATATTAGTCAAACTATGCATTGAAGACCTCGATGTCCTTCTAAGCCTTTCTATGCATTTTGCTATTATGTTGCTGTTTCGAAATATACGAAACTGGAAGTTAAATCAGTCAGGGACATCATTACTTTAATATCCGGTCAGTGAAATCTAGTCATGGGTTGTGTCGTTGTGTTAATGGCCTCGGACAATGTTTCTATGCGCAGGAGTAAAAAATTGGTCTCGTCACCCAGACAACTTCTGGTCTTTGTTGGATCAGGAAAATCATATTTCTGCACATGGGAATATATGTTATTCTGTATGTATGGAATGTGTGTGTAGCCTCTTCTACTCTGTGTCAAAAGTACGCTGACTGCATCCTGGTTCATTTGATTCAATATTCCCTCACGCGTTTGTTGAACCTTTGACATGAGTTGTCACTGTCAAAACAATACATTGAAAAGAGCTTCGCATGGTTAGAAATTCTTTCTAGATCTCTTGATGCTAAGCTAGAATCTGCCTGAATAAGCTTTATTCTAAAACAATGATGATAATAATGATAAAATAAGGATTTACATAAAGATCTTTTCCCTTTTTTTCTTCTCATAATCTAATTTTTCTTGATCTTGGTGACTATTTTGTATTAGTGTCCCAAACACAATATTAATAATATTTATTTCAACAATGTGTCAACAAACTGTCCCTTTTCTTCCACATTTTTCTCCAAGAGGCATTATATGGTATTTTTTTTTAATCTCATAATTTACACTTGCTTGCCTATTTAAATTACATCATACGATTCCATACAAAATTTGCTTTACATGCTCATATCTTAAGACCCTTTGATTTATCTAACATTCACGAAAATCCAGAAATTTCCAGAATACATTAGTAAATAAATGTGGCATAAATTTGAATGCAACTTATTTTTTAAATACAATCTTTATTTATAGCATCATAAATTCAAAGGAAATAAACACATTTCAGTTTAATTGAGCTGAAAAAAATAATAAATAAATAAATAATAATTATAACGGCAATATAACTGATATACTAATTGTAATGACAATCTAATTAATTTTCACAAAACACAAAGATTTTCTCCTAAACAATTTTAATAGTTGTAAATATAAAAATCAGCACATTTTGAGTCTGTTAGAGCTGCCACATGAGATGACATCTATATTATAGTAGGTAGCGACAAGTCAGCCCCATTATTCGAATATTCCATGGATTGCTAGAAAAATAACACTCTTGAAAATGAGAAACATTATTAATTATATTGGATTACATTGAACGATAAATGAGAATTCACATAATTTTCAGTACGTTATCCTCGCCAAACTTCTTTTAATATCATACATGTGTATTGAAAGTATTATTACAATTGATTATTAGTACTAGATAAATGAGTATTGAAATGACAGTATTATTCACATTGATGATCAGTGTTACATAAATGTGTATTGAAATGACAGTATTATTCACATTGATGATCAGTGTTACATAAATGTGTATTGAAATGACAGTATTATTCACATTGATGATCAGTGTTACATAAATGTGTATTGAAATGACAGTATCATTCACATTGATGATCAGTGTTACATAAATGTGTATTGAAATGACAGTATCATTCACATTGATGATCAGTGTTACATAAATGTGTATTGAAATGACAGTATCATTCACATTGATGATCAGTGTTACATAAATGTGTATTGAAATGACAGTATCATTCACATTGATGAGCAGTGTTACATAAATGTGTATTGAAATGACAGTATCATTCACATTGATGATCAGTGTTACATAAATGTGTATTGAAATGACAGTATCATTCACATTGATGATCAGTGTTACATAAATGTGTATTGAAATGACAGTATCATTCACATTGATGATCAGTGTTACATAAATGTGTATTGAAATGACAGTATCATTCACATTGATGATCAGTGTTACATAAATGTGTATTGAAATGACAGTACCATTCACATTGATTATCAGTGTTACATAAATGTGTATTGAAATGGCAGTATCATTCACATTGATGATCAGTGTTACATAAATGTGTATTGAAATGACACTATCTTTCACATTGATGATCAGTGTTACATAAATGTGTATTGAAATGACAGTATCATTCACATTGATGATCAGTGTTACATAAATGTGTATTGAAATGACAGTATCATTCACTTTGATGATCAGTGTTACATAAATGTGTATTGAAATGACAGTATCATTCACATTGATGATCAGTGTTACATAAATGTGTATTGAAATGACAATGACAGTATTATTCACATTGATGATCAGTGTTACATAAATGTGTATTGAAATGACAGTATTAGATCAGTGTCACATAAATATGTATTGAAATGACAGCATTATTAAAACTGATGACTATTTTGTTACTTAAATGTGTATTGAAATGACAGCATTATTGCCACTGATGACTAGTGTTAATTAAATGTGTATTGAAATGACATCATTATTGCCACTGATGACCAGTGTTACTTAAAGTATAATGAAAGCTTGTAACGATCAGAACTTGCTGAACGGTACCTGCCAAATTTTGAAAACTTTAAATTACTTATTCCAAATAGCCCTCTAAACATAAACATAATTATATTTAATTTAAAAGATTACAACTTATTGTTTTGATAATTTTGATTCAATAAGAATAAATAATGTGACATTTTATTTAAAAATTGACAATTTTTACTCAATGAGTTATTTCATGAAATTTAATTTAAAAGTTGAACATTTTCAACAAAATAAAAATAAATGCCTTGACAGTGTGCTCTGATCTTCGAACATGTTTAGAAACATTTTCAGTCTACGTGTTTATGAAACAAAATTTATTTTTTCTATTTTGTCCATTAAAAAGGGACTTAGTAGCATATATAAATCAATTATCTAAATAACTGAATATTGTTTATCCACCTTACGGTTAATTTAATATAGACAAACCATTTTATAAAATTATTTATACTATTTATATCATCGAAAAGCACCAATACATTCTAATATTTTCAAAAGAAAAGTGACAAGTTTTTAAAAATCATCATTTTATTCTAACCAATACCATTCATGAAGTCGAGCACTTAGTTGTCATAGATACAATCACTCTACAAACACGCGCATGCTTATATACACATACAAACATGCATACATAGAGGCAGGTATATATGCATGCATTTACTTGGGGAAATATTTTTAAAATATATAAATAATAAAGTTAAAACTCACATTTGTTTTCCATTTTTACTTATAAGTCCAAACAGAATATCTAGTGCTGCTGATCTTTTCCGAAACTGAATTAATTTATATTTCATTTTAAATTAATTTAATTTTCATTAATTTAAAGCTTACGACTGGCTATAAAAGTTGGAGAAAATATAATTTGCAATAAATTATCAATTATGTGTAAAATTTTAAACATTCCGAAAGTACTTTCATTCCTTCCAAATGCTGGTTTTCTCCATTCTCATGTGAACGAAAACAGCAAACATTATATGAAATAAATAACTTAGAGAAAATTTGCTCTAAAGATTTTTACAACCATTTCACTGGAAAAGTTATTTCACTTAGTAAAGACCATCGATTAAAATGACTTTCTTTCAATGATCTAATTATATAGCTAGTTCTCTCTCTCTCTCTCTCTCTCTCTCTCTCTCTCTCTCTCTCTCTCTCTCTCTCTCTCTCTCTCTCTCTCTCTCTCTCTCTCTCTCTCTCTCTCTCTCTCTCTCTCTCTCTCTCTCTCTCTCTCTCTCTCTCTCTCTCTCTCTCTCTCTCTCTCTCTCTCTCTCTCTCTCTCTCTCTCTCTCTCTCTCAGCTTCATATTTGTCATCATTGGTACCAGAGAGCCGGAAAGCCACTGAGATATGTACTCTGCGAAAATTATTAGCATGAATGGTATGGAATACTTTTCATGGAACTTTTCATGCTTACGAATTCCCACTAGCATGTCCTCGCATACTGAAAGTAGGATTTTCGACCGCAAAATTGTTCTACTTACAGAATTCCGTATCTTTGATGTCAAAGAAAGCTATCATCGGACATGTTAAGTTTACACTAATGTTAAACCAAATGTTTCTCAAGCATTTCATCTATCACACATACCTTACTTAGATCAACTGTAATGCATATTCGCACTCTTTCTCGTTTACATAGTTTCGGATCATAAATCATGTCATATTAACATGTCGTCGGAAGATCATTCGATTTTCTACATTTCAGCCATAATTATCCAGTGACTGGTATCGTACGCATTTTCTTTCCTATAGACCACACAAATGACTTTGTTTTAAATTGCCACCAGAACCCATTACGTTATGCCTTAAGCGTTGAGCGTCTCGAGCAGAAACATGATGCAACGCAAAATAATGGAAGTCTTTGCGCCAATTGCCCTTCTTAAGTTACTTGTGTCAAGTACATTCAAAGCAATGGACAGCATGTGGGATCACGTCTCGAATTATTACAGAAGCATAAAAAGAAACAAGAAAAAAGAAAAGATAAATAATGAAGCGTGGTTGAATCAGGGTCGGTATAAAATTTTGCTGGGGATGGCGGATGAGTCCGGGGGACTTTCAAATAGGGAGCATTTATAAATCTAGAAATTGCTCTTTAAGAACAGTCCTTAAACTATCATTATGTGTATAATAATTATAGCTATTTTAGGCTAAATATTAGATGATTTAAACCAAAATATGGTTTATTTAAACACATATAATTGTATTCATGTCAATCGGGGGTGGGGACATGTGCCCTTTGACCCGTGACCTCAACTTAATCCGGCCTTGAGTTGGATAAAGACGAGAGAAAAAGGATGGGGTAATAGATAAATAAAGAAAAAAAAACGACATATAAATGAAAATATCTAAATAACGATAATCTTTAAAAAAAATATCAGAGCATCGTTCATTTATCCAGGATCTGTACTTCCTCTTGTCATATTGCATTCAACATGCAAAAATAATAAGTGGCCCTCTATAGTTTTGTAGTTTATATTGGGGTAGAATTTTTTTTAAAAACTGGTTATACTTGCTTTTTAAAACACGACCATTTGTATATGTTAGGTCTCCTTTAAAGAACTTTTAATTCCCTTTATTTCAGTGTATGATTGATGGATGTAATATGGGTTATAAAGTATACAGCCTAGCCTTACTTAAGATGTGCTTCAATAATAAAAAAAAAAAACTGCTAGCTCCACTTGGTCATTTTCACTTCCCAGACTTCAGAGGTAAATTGTAAGAAAAGCTATATTTGTTTGAATTTTTAACACTTATATTTACATTTCATATATTTGTTAATTCACTCATTGCACTTTCAGAAGCTGGTATTGTCTGGTCTGGCAATATTCGTTTTTGTTTCTAGTTTAATAACTGCTAAATATAGTAGACTAATTCAAACTGATATGTTTAGCACATGAAAGCGATCATTTTGGTTAGCTGGGAACTTAGATTATGTACAATTTCTGCAAGTACCATATCCAAATACATTTCACCTACAGTACATGAAAATAACATAGAGGTATGCAAACATTTTCCCCACTGTACATGTTCCAAATGTAAATAACTTCATCCGTTCACTTGTCACTCTCTCAGTTCATAATATATCTAGTGCACCCCTATAGTAATTTAGTGATATATGTAATACCTGACTGTACAGCAGTGATATAGGTAATAAACAAATATACTACCTGTGATGTAGATAATATAAAATCTTATACTACCAGTAGTATAAATAATATAAAACTCTACACTACCAGTGATATAGTAATAAATATCAAATCATATACTACCAATGACATCGATAATAAAAACATATACTACCACTGATGTAATAGTAAACCCTATGGTACCAATGATATAAGTATTATCAAATCATATACTACGAGTGATATAGGTAATATAAAACCTACATGACTTTGCATTTAAACAATAATAATACTATTGCAATTAATAAATTTCTGATGATGATGATGATGATGATGATGATGATGATGATGATGATGATGATGATGATTACGACGTAAACTGAACCAATAAGAATAACAAAGACTTAAACACCATATGCAGCGCCACCACACCATCGTTATGGTCTTTATTGTCATCGTATTCATTATTAATGACTGAACAAACTGATTTTTACTTTTGGTACTCTCGTTTGTTGCCTCGTTTGCCCATCTGTTTTGGGCTTTATAGATACTAGTAAACCCTGATTTACGTGATGTACATTGAGGACATGAGGTGCAAACATAGTCATCATATTTTACAGATTTTACTCAGAAACATTGAGTTATGTACACACTTTGAATGACAAAAGATATTTCAACCAAATTGTAACCTGCACTTAACCCCCCCACCAAAACCTTGTATCTTCAGTTAAGTCCCAAATTAAAAATTTATGTCAAACATTGATTAGCATTTTAATGTTCATATGATTTTGTTTCTGTTTTTCGCGGTTACATAATTTTATTAGAAGATTTCCGTAAAAAAAAAATTTACTCCTGAAAGTTTACATGAAAAAGAATTTGATGGATTTCAAAAAAGTTGTACATCGTGTGATGTAAAATGACCCGACCTAAGTATATTGTGGCCCAATAATGACGTTTAACGGAACATTTAGTAATATTATCAACGTTTTTAACCATACATGTTTCTATGTTGTTTATTGTGTGCTTAAATTTTACCTATGATTGTAAGTTATTCTTTTTAAGTTAATGGTCATTTCTAAACAACTGTAGAGATAGTTAAAGTTTGTCTATGGTTGTTGCTTGTACTTTAAGATTTGTAAACATGTTGACATGACCCTTTGACATTAAGGAACTTATGACACAGAGCCTGGTCATTTTAGTGTGTTTTTGGTTTTTAAATAAGACTGATAACAAAACTATTCATTCCGATTTTAATATCATTCTGTATCACTTTTAGTTGTGTTCAGATATAATTTGAGAAGAATTATTTATTTAAATTATTCATTGAAAGTGGCTGTTTTGGGTTAAATTACCCTTTTAGGGTTATTATGAATTCATTCAAAGACTTCTGGATTATATCATTGTGATACATGAAGACTATTGGCACTTCAACATATTAAAAAAGATTATTTGTACATCAGCAAATTCAACATTAGAATTCATTCTGAGCTTTTGGCCTTTTGATAGAACTTTCAGGATTGTTTTGGATCTAATTTTCAATACCTTAAGTTCTTTTTCAAATTTTATTTTGTAACGTTGTTACTAAACTAGGTTTTGCTTATTTATGTTGCGAAGCTTAAGACTATAGAGTCGTCACAATGTTTTGCAAAATCAGACGAGACAATATAAGTAAATAATTGAAACTGCAATATAAAATTGCTGTTGAACTTATTATATTGTAGGTTTATTTACTTGATTCGATTTTCATCGTTAATCGCGTTTGCCCACACAATTCCTGCTGCCTTGCGCTATCAAAAATGTTTACGATGAATTTAAAGAATGTTGTACAATTATAGACATTTACAAACTTTCATTAAAAGTATGATTTAATTGAACTACAATGCACGTCGGGTTTTCTATTTCATTGAAAACAAACGTATTGATCCCACAAGACAATCTGTTAAATTAGCTGCCCTTTTTCTTGCACGATAATTTCTATTATCTAAGAGCTGTATTTTTCTATCTGTTGGACCATCACATTTTAAGTTTTAAATCTTTAACACCTATGAATTGTATAATTCAATTCATGATAAAATTTACAGACGATGATGTTTGCATGTACTATTCGTTTTTTTAATCCTGTACGTACTCCCTTTTCGAATGTAATCATTATTGCAGGCATCTGCGTGATTATAATTGAAAAGCTATACAGGAATCAGGACTGACAGCTTCCACCAATATCTTCCAGAATTCCCTTGTGGTCTTTGACGTATAAAGAACGATAGACATCTATTTTTATGATATATCGTCTGCATCAACGAAAAGGTTCACTCTTCTGTTTCATGACCAGGACCAATAGCAACATGTCGTAACTCCTCCATTATATGTTAGAAAAAGTCCTTCCTTGATAAAAACAAGCATGTTGTTCTCTATTCGGAAAATACATAGGTTTGCTAAATGAATCAGCGCATGCGCATTAGAGCAATATAAACTAGGGTTGATGATTGAAGTGTTTATTCATTGGAGCTAATGTATAAGCCAAACTCTGTCACCATTTTTTAATTTCTAATTTGGGAATAGCAATTATTATACACAAACAATATCACATCCCTTTTTGAGGACCGTCGAAAAAATACGTCTCACATAAACAATATGTAATAAAAGATGATCATATATTCAACTTCGTAGATTTAATTACATGTTAAGAAGAAAATAAATAGTCAAAACGATCATGCTAAATTTAAAACTTCTTTGTGGCCAATGCCGTAAAAGACGAAAACGCCACTTTACAGGGAAAGCATAAATTGACAAAACTGCTTTTGTTAAGCTGCAAGAAGTGCACATTATTTCAGATATTTTCTCAGCGTTCGTATATGAACTTACAATTGAACTGACGTCAAGAAAACACGCTTCTGAAAAAATCGAGAAATCTTTGTTTCGCTTCGTTTGATTGTCCATAAAAGAGGCTATTTGTTGTTCAGATATAACATTGCTGAGCCTTGAGACGGACGCAACTAATGGAAATGCCCTTAGTGATTCTAATAATATTCGAAATACCTCCAGTCAAGATCAAAGAAATGCTTGGAAATATGGTGTCTATGCATGATACGCTTTCTGCTCTGCTGGCCGATTTATTTTAGATGGGATTCAATAGCAAATAAAATAAAAACCAAACTGCGTGCAATTTTGGGCTGCACTATCAGTCGAGCTTTCATCAATGGTCCATAACACAGCACATTCATTAGGACTAACAATTACAGATATTAATTCTTTGAAAGAAATACTTCATATTTCATGAATGTGGCAGTGCATAAGTTCTTATATGCTGTTATTTGCTTTGATTCATAACGTACATGTAAATTTATCTTATACTGTGTTGTCGTTTCTATTGTTATCACGGGTCTTGGGTCTTTCGAAATAAATAAATAAATAAATAAATAAATAAATAAATAAATAAATAAATAAATAAATAAATAAATAAATATTAGGGGGTAAATTTGCCGTTAGATGCCGTTATATGTATTAACATCAGCATATAAGAATATTTATATATGTATATCTTTGATTGCGCATAAGTATTATTGGTATCACGTGCAAAATGAACAGAAACTTGTGTGGCTATTATTATTATTATTATTATTATTATTATTATTATTATTATTATTATTATTATTATTATTATTATTATTATTATTATTATTGCTATTGGCGGTGGTAATGACTTATTACTATTGCTTATAATGTTGTTGCTTGTGATTGTTGATGTTGTTATTTATGAGATGACGCTGACAACTATAACTGCATTGACAAGACAAAATACAAAAACTTCGCAAAAGAAAGCATGCAAATAAATTTGTCACGTAAAATAATCTTAAAAATGACACATGCCAAAAATGTTAAAGAAACAATGTATGATGGATAAGTCAGTCAGCCAGCCTACCGTCCTGAGTCTACAGTTACTTGTATAAATTGCAAGAATGTTTTAACGAATTTGTTTGCATTTACACTTTTTAATGCAGAGTTGATTTTGAAAGCATTAGTTTTATATTGTTTGATGCCTGACAATTAAAAGAGCACCAAAGCAAAAGTTTGTGTATCTATTTAATCAAAGTGTGTAAAATACCCAATAAATGAAAGGAAGAATAAAACGATGTGATTATGTGATTATGATTTTTAACGTAGCTTTAACAATGTTTCAGTCATATCGCTAAAATATCTGCAGTGAGGCAGTTTATAGTGATGTCTAGCACTTAAACATCATGCCGCAAACATGTAGCATGATGTCCCACCCAGTCACATTATCCTGACACCAGCCCGACCAGTCCTAGCACTAACCTCTTAATGCTGACCGCCAAGCGAGGTAGCTGTTAGCACCATTTTTGAAAAAGTCTTTGGTAATACTCGACCGGAGATCGAACCCACGACCTCCCGCATCAGAGGCGGACGCTCTAACCACTAGGCCACCGAAGCGGTAGAATAAAACGATGGTCAAATATCAAGTGACTAGTGACCTTATATTTGTGTGTGTATAGTTGTTTTTCCTTTTTTAGCATGGCGGGAGGGACCAGGATACCCATCCCCGAAGAACTGGACTTGTTTGATTAAAATTTTCTTAGGTTTTCGCATTCAAGTAAATAAGCATATGACTATTGTGTACCCGAGGTAAACATCAATTTGTACATTTATTATATGATTCGTGCACAAAAACAAATGTGCGTTGAATTTTGTTTGAATTGGAAATAATTCATGCGAAAACGATTCCGTTCAAATGTTTAAATACGTTGTTTAACTACGTTGATGCAAACTTGAACCATTAAGTGAAAAAATGAATCAAAAGTAATTTAAAATTTTCACCGTGATGTGCTATATTTCTCTTTGAAATTGTAATATTGATACAAAATTCCGTGCCAGTTTGGCCTGTACTCAAGGCTTGAAATGGAGTCTCTTTCTAATAATCTCACTGGACCATAGAAAGTTCTTTAACCAATAATCTCATAAAACCCTCGCTGTATTCGCATAACACAGCAATGATCAAAGCATTTCAGAAATAACATCCTAAATTAATTTCGCTTTGCTTTTCGATCAATATGTTCGCTGAAGTGCTTCCCACTACAAAAAATTCCAAAATCATCTCGAGAGAGAGATCGCTGTAATATGAATTTGATTTTGATTGATACCGCAGACTTATTTACCTTTAACGTTATATTTCAAAATATCTTTACGCACGTGTAGAAAATAGATCTGAAGAATTTTCTTAAGTCCCCGATTACATCGTTTCGCATTTACCTGGCGTAAACAGCATACATTAAGACATGTATATTTCAATATCATTGTCCCTAAATACTGAACCCTTTGGGGCCACATAAATTTAATTTTTATTTTCTATGGAGTTTTATTTCTCTAATCTTCACGTTGCCGAGACTTTAAAATGAAAATGTTTCAGGTTACTTAAGCACTATTATTACTTTAAATTGATATTCGACTTCTATATAAACCTGGTTATTTTTATTCATAATCATTGATGTTTATAAAGCATTTTGGAATATGAAATTATTACGATAAGAACTAGAACAAATACTTAAAAAACAAGTTAAATCCTTAAATTTTTATTCCACACAAAACGGGACATGAAAAAAGCAATAAACAACTTCGTTTGAATCTACAGCATGTGAATAATCTAGGAATCCATTATCGTAAGGATATATATGTTATACTTTTTCGAAACCACTCAACCAGTTCCAACCGATTTATGCCAAGCATTAACTTTTGCAATTCTAAATTTCGTATTCTTTTAAGAAAACATTTCTGGACAACTCATGTTTGTTTTGTTTTGTTGTTGGTTTGTTTGTCTTTAAAATAAAACAAAACAAAAAAATGAACTCGTCATCAAGCCACTGGAACAAAGTATAGACTGTTGCATGTTTTTAGTCTCTACTGCGCTTTAAAATCTTATAACTATAATATTTCTAGAAAATTCTAACTAGTATTTGAAACAAACATACCCAAAAGTCCCTGGACCATAGTGATTTTAGAAAATTCTTACTAGTTTTAAAAACAAACATACCACAAAGTCCCTGGATCATGGTAATTTTTTCAGCGGTGGACCACTTATAATCTATTTATAAAATACTATTTATAAAATCCACATTTTTAAAATTGTTTTGTATGTTACTTTTGAAACGCATCTATTTCTGACCACATCTTTTAAATCTTGCAGGTTTGGAGACATTATTTATCTCACATCTCGACACATTCCTGAATTCAATATACTGTAGATCTGTGACACTATTTCTGGTGTGTACAACACATTCAAATTAGTATTAAATAATTTGAAAGGTTCAGAAATGCAAAACAAATCAAGAAATTATTGTGTCTTCTATAAATAGTATCTCCTGTTTGTTTCAGCAGGCCATTAGTGAAACTGAAGCAGCTGAAGTACCTGTATGTTACTTTATTAAAAATGGAGATCATATGAGAAAATGGAGACCTCCAGAGGTAACTGCTAGTGATGAATGGTCAGTAAAATATCAGATTGTGGTTCAATAACATTACAGACAGGAAATACTTTGATTGGCCCATGAAACTCATATGGCTGGTCATTTGGTGATAATAAAACGTATCGCAAGATCTTGACTGTCTTCTATTGGCCAAAAAAAATTGATGTTTGCAAGTTTTGTAGATCTTGTCATACTTGTCAAACTGTGGGAAAATTAACTCAATAGATACATAAAGCTAATTTGCAACCAATTCTTGCATTTGACAAAACATTTAGTAGAATTATGGTAGATTGTGTTGATCCCAAGTCAGGTAACAAAACTTTGTTGACCATCATGTGTGCGTCAACAAGTTTTCCAGAAGTAATTCCTTTGAGGAATTTTGCTTAATTTGGCCATCTCAAATTTGATCAATATAGTCAAAGTTCGAATTTCAATTCTGAAATATTCCAGCTTCTTACACTTGAATTTGGCATTTAGCAATTCAAGTTAAAAGTGAAACTATGGTTTCACCAAACTGTACTAGATAGAATTTTTGAGTTATTTGATAAAGTCCATTCTCTCTTGCTCATTCTACAGAATTGTTTTAAATTAAGATTATATGGCTCTTACAAGAAAAAGAAAAAAATGAAGGAGTTAAATTGTAATATTAGTACCCAAGTATCAGTAAATTAATTGAGTACTATTATTTTAAAAGAAATAGCCAAGTAAATTATACAATTAATTTAATTGTACCTGTCCTACCAAATGAAGATTTAAATGAAGGAATTCAGTTGGATTCTGCTAGTCATGGAACAACCAGTCTTCGGAATTCGGAAGCTATGGAAAATCTAGACCAGAAACTTTCTCATTTGCAAAATCAAGAAAAAAGTGAACTTAAGCAATTATTGTCTGAATATAAACACTTGTTTCCAAACGTGTCTACAAGGACAAACACAATTTTTCACGATATTGAAATAATATATTCGAAACCCATGAAACAACACCAATACAGGATGAATCCTTTTAATCAGCAATATATGAAAAAGAGATTCAGTATTTACTGGACAATGATTTTATAAAGCCAAGTAAGAGTGATTGGAGTTCATCGTTCATTCTTGTTCCAAAACCAGATAAAACTTTCCAAATGTGTACAGATTATAGGAAGGTAAATAATGTGACAAAAACAGACTCATTCTCACTGCCAATAATCGATGATTATATCGACAAAATTGGAAATGCCAAATAAGTCACCAAATATGACCTTGGCAAATTCCACTAACGATAAGAGCAAAAGAAATTTCGGCATTTGTGTCTCCAGATGGACTCTACCAGTACAAAGTGATGCCTTTTGGGATGAAGGGTTCTCCGAGTAATTTTCAACGCCTTATGAATATGATTACTTCTGGTCTAGACAACCGTGATGCATATATTGATGATGTCATCAATTACAACACCGGGAAAGAACATCTAACCACGATTCGGAAGTTCTTCGACAGACTCACGGATACAAATTTGACTAATAATTTATCTAAAAGTGAGTTCTGCCGTGCGTCTGTTACTTTTTCTAGGACATATTGTGGGATATGGTCAGATTCAACCTATAGATGATAAGGTCAAGGCTATTTATGAATTTCCTGTGCCTGTCAATAGAAAACAGCTGATGAAATTTTTAGGTATGGCTAGATACTATCGCAAAGTTTGTTCAAATTTTTCTGATGTTGCTGAATATCTGACAAACTTGTTGAGAAAGAAAAACAAGTTTCTTTGGAATTTCAAGAGGTTTTCGACAGATTAAAAGCCATACTTGAAAGTGCACCAATATTAATAGCTCCAGATTTCAGTCAGCGTTTAAACTATCTGTGGATGCAAGTGATGTTGGATTTGGAGGAGTTTTGCTTCAAGATGACAAAAATGGTTTATCTTTCTAAGAAATTAAATAAACACCAGATAAACTACTAAACAATCGAGAAGGAATGCTTGTTTGTAATGCTAGCATTAAAGCATTTTGAAGTTTATATTAGCTCGGCTCCTTCTCCAGCTGTTGTGCTTAGTGACCACAACCAGCTCACTTTCATTGGCAGAATGAAAAATAAAAATCAGAGTCTGTTGAGATGTGGTTTGTTTTTTGCAAGAGTACAATCTTGACATCAGGTACATTAAAGGAAAAGATAGTTTAATTGCAGATGTACTTTCTAGTGTATAGAAATGTTGTTTTGATATACACTTTTGTTTAAATGCATAAGAGTTCTTCTTGTGTATTTTTTACCTCGTGTATAATTTACATTTGGTGAAAAAGAAAGCTTTATTATATAAATTTTTCTTTTTTTCTTGTTGAGGAAAGAGTACGAACCTGTAATTGAATTATGGGTGTTAAAGGAATGAATTCTGTATAAATCTTTTATTTCATTTTTATTTTATTTGTATATCATTAAATGTAGTCATTATTAGCATGGGTCTAATATTTTATTAGAAACATCATCTCTACGTAAATCGTAAATATGACTCGTGTAAGCACGAGCTTTGTATGATAGCAAATTCGTCGCAAGTAAACATTTAGAAGTAGCTATGTAAATGATTGGCTGATACTTGGTAAAGCTTTCCTAATGTCCAGATGCATTGCGAAATTACACGTGTCCTTCGTACTCGTGTACATAAAACGACGTATTAGCTTGGTTTATATGCTTAGTTATCTGTAAGAACGTTCAGAGTCGTAGCCGATTTCAACATTGTAGAGAGTCACATAACTTCTATTACCTTTTAAAAGGTAGCTTTGTGCTGGAAGAAGTTGTCTGTTCGTGTGTCTACGCAGAACATGTGTTTTATTAATGGAGATAATTGTACTTCGTCTACTTTCTAAATAATTATTTCCCTGGAGAACAACACTACTGGTATTGCAAAGACATTTTCTGAACTTCTTCTAACTTGGAACGGAACAATACAAATTGTACTTCACTGCGACAATTCAGGGATTTTTGTGTTAGCCTTCGTCCAACATCATCATCCGCCATCTTGGACCGAAACTGAACTTCAGACTGTCAATTTATAACTGATCACAGGACTTGTGTGCTTTTATATCTTTAGAACAAATAATTTGGATCTCTTTCGTAAATCGTAAATCTTGTTTCATATATTTAACTTTTGTCCATGTTTACTAGGAGAATAAATTATTTTTGTTAAAATTTACAAAGCATGTTGTCTTAACTCTTTCTTTATGTTGCTTTGAACGAGTCGATACATAATTACATAAAATATACAACCGTAACTATGAATTGAGTTTGTGTATTTATAGAATATGACGCAAATTTCGATTCATATCATGATTTACTTACATATATACAACAGTATTGTAACCATATTATGTGAATATGAAATTATTTTTCAGTACCTTACTATCAATTCAGAGAACAAATAGCCTGACTGAAAGAGTCTCCAGATACTAAAATCTCTCATTCCAATCCAAAATGGCAGACATCGGATGGTTCTCTTCCTGGTTATGACTAAACTTCACATAAATTACTTACCGTAATTGCCCGTGCAGCATGAAGGCAAAAATATTAAGCTGTGAAAACTTTGCAATTGCTAAATGGAATTTTACTTCGATGACAGTTTATAAATATCGGATATAAGGATACACTAATAATTGTAATTTGCCTGAAATTAAAGATAATTAAAGATAATTATAATTGATATGTTTTGTAAGTGAAACATCGTAATTTATATTCATTTAATATCTACCGTATTTATCAAAACAAAATAATATAAGCAAAAGATTAAAAATAGGACCGGAGTCATTGTGCATCAAAACCATCGAAAGAACATCGAGATATGGCATATAAAACATGACATAAAGATGGCTACACCTGCACGGTTTGAAGATTTATGTTGAAATTCAACAATACTCACGGGATAACTTACTATTTAACAACATTTTCAGCACAATTTGAAAGGTACGTAGCTGGTAATGGGACAATTGTCAATGACAAGTATATAATTTATGTGCAGCAAAAGTTATATTTAAAACATGGTGACTTACTGTATGAAGTAAATGCATTTGAGTCATTCATACGAAAGGCAAGATGTGACATAAATCTGAAATCATTGTCTTTAAGGATTAAACAAGATGTTCTAAACTGCTTACAGTTAAAGTATTCCAATGATGTTCTTCGTGATGATTTTTTGATGACTCCTAAAGGCAGCATATTAATTATAAATGGATGACTAAAACCATCATTAAAGGATCTTTAGAGCCAAGATGCTGACATAAATATGTGGAACAAATTAAACAAAGACAAAATAAAATACTCTGAATCGAAAGAATTGTTGATCGATATCTCTACGTAAGCATTACACAAGACCGAGATAAGAGTGCATTCTAAAGAGTGCATTCTCAAGAGTGCATTCTAAAGAGTGCTTTCCAAAAAGATCTGTTAGTCACATTGATTGCCAATGTCAAGCAAACACTGTTAATATGCAAGCATATGAAAATAGAACAATGGATATAAGTACCTCTTGAGGAAGTTTAGTTCTTTACAGACTACACCTGGGATGAAAAAGTGAAATAATAGATAGTGGCACAGACAATGCTTTTGAATAACATAGTACACAGCATATGCCTTTGAAAAATGATTATTAGATCAGGAAACAAAAGGAATTGCTCGAAAACAAAAAATGTCAAGCACTTTTGAATTTATTCAAACAAAAAGTATATGTAATTAAAACGAAATTAATGAAAGCATGAAGACTAGCGTGTAGAAGTATTTCACTGATAAGAAAGTGAATAAACGTTTTACAAAGCTATCTAAGGGATACAGTAAATCCCATCACAGATCAATACATATGACTATAATTGAAGCAGATGAGGGAAAAAAAAGACCACGTCAAAACTGTACATCTGACTATTCACTTATTCGCCAACTGTTATATTTCGACAACAGAGACATCCAAATTCCGAAAGACAACAGGATTTTCAAAAGTGTACAGAGGAACTGTTTTAAATCAGACAAGCACTGTTCAAGTGAAAGACATAAGAAGAGAGAATATGGAAAACATGCTTAATGAACTGGGGTTATCTTTACGAGACAAAGAAGATGACATGTACAAAGCTGAAAACATTCTAAAGACCAAAATAATGAACTGTAAAATATATGTACCCACAAATTGGAACAGATATGATAAATCTTTTGACAGTTGGTAACTAATTCTAAATGTTTGGATACTGATATAGATTACAGAGCAAACGTAGCGATAAATAAAATGGAACGAGAATTGTAATTCGATTTGTAAGGAAAAATTACAATGTTTTTATATGTGATACATTTAGACAAAACAAAAACACCGCATTAGAGAAAGAAGGAACTACATCATGCACGATATTTGAATTTATAATGTCAATGAGATTTTGAATAAAATGAAAAGAGATGAAAATCACGTAAATGTTGAATCAATTAATGGATATTTAAGTTTATGTAGAATTTCATTCAAAGAACATACATCAATGATAAATACAACATTAACTTCGCATTTGTGCTGAACAAAATGTTTACCACGTACAATTAAACCTTCTGTTACAGACGTGTGACAAACAATTATCCAAAATCAGTTTTGCGCCATGTGGATGAAGTCGGTCCTATATATTTTTAATGGTTTGTAACTTTATGGAATCTGAAGACAAATATTTTTTCAATACTTTAGCTACTCTGTTTAAAAGTGCTCGTTTAAATCGACGAATTGGAAATAGTAAACGAAACAAAATATATTACAACGAAACTAAATTTATCCGCAAGTAAAATCCATTTTTGATACCTGCACATTAAAATTTGTCAGAGATATCTCTGTGCAACGGTGTAGTTCACAGTGTGACATGAATTTCTGAAAGAATCAAAGTGGACTTTGTTGATACCGATATTTGGACTTTAAATTTCAATAATACATTTGATAAATTTAAAAAAAATGTTCCGGATTTAGTAAAATTAGTGTACAAAATTTGATTTTTTATTTTCAAATGCGAAAATCTGCTGTTTGAATATAATATACATAAACCCAATGACTGCAAATCAAAAACTAATAGCATGGATCGGAAACGGATTAATTAAATACTCAAAGACACTTTTGATTTCAGGGTGTAAATCTCTACACGCTTTTAAATTTATTCAAATTTTTTAGCTAAAGTATGTCAAACAGTAAACTGAGATATGTAAGAAATATCAAACTAAATTTAACATGGTGGTTCACAACCTGGAGATGGCCGTTATAATCCCAAGTCAACGGAGTTGTTTATTCTATAGTTTAACATGGTGTCGTCGATAGAGATATCCCAGAATGCCCTAGTAGTGGATGGATGCAGTAGAGATGTTTCATCACTATCCCCTTTTTCTCTTCAGTTTTGTTCGCAACGGTAAGGGTTGGATTGAAAAGATATATGTTATTGACCATCGTCCTTATCAGATAATTGTCTAATTAATCAGATAACTGTCTAGTTAATTGGATTATTGTCAAATTAATTAGATAATTGTCTAATTAATTGTGTGTATATGAATGTTTGTATTTAAGAACGCATGACTCTGTATGAATAGGTATTAGTCATTATAATTCTCCACATACTAAGCACCACCACTACCACTATTACCTACGAATTTGCATGTATGTGTGTGGGTGTTAGTAAGGGTTAGTATTAGTAAGCATTTCTTTGTCAGTAATGAGATATGCTAGTCTATAAAGATGCGAGTTGGTCAATTAGACTGACGGTGGTCATGAAAACTGTGTTGGTGATTAAAGTTTTGTATTGACTTGCTTTAGTTGTTTTGTTTTGTTTTGTTTTGTTTTGTTTTGTTTTGTTGTTTTTTGTTTGTTTTTTTTTCGCTTTCTACGGTCTGTGAAAGCTAAAAATGCATTATCTATCTAGTTTTCTATATATCTTTATGATTTCCTATGAATATATACTATTGCTAATTTTTCTTTCATAAATGCACAGATCTACACACGCACACAAAACTTTGTTTTTTTGTTTAGTTTTAGTTTTATTTATCAATGAGGAATGCCTTGGGGAGCCCGCGGCATGTGTTATACTGCAAAAAATATGTTTGTGTGTGTATGTAAGCATATATGTATGCATGTATGTATGTATATATGTATGCATGTATGCATGTATGTATGTATGTATGTATGTATGTATGTATGTATGTATGTATGTATGTATGTATGTATGTATGTATGTATGTATGTATGTATGTATGTATGTATGTATGTATGTATGTATGCATGCATGCATGCATGCATGCATGTGCAAATGAAGCTGAAAATATGTCACAGACTGCTTTCTATACTAATTCTCCCGGCCGTGACTTACTACCCCCAAACTGCAAAAAATCCTGCCTTTCCCCCAAACAAATAAATTCCTGACACAACCCTCTGCACGAAATCATGCTGTCGCCCAAGAAGAATGCGTACACTCATGGATGATGTTGACTCTCTCTCTCTCTCTCTCTCTCTCTCTCTCTCTCTCTCTCTCTCTCTCTCTCTCTCTCTCTCTCTCTCTCTCTCTCTCTCTCTCTCTCTCTCTCTCTCTCTCTCCGTAAAGATAGAAGAAATGAAAAAGTTCATATTTCTTGTTAAACAGAAAGTTACTTGGAAAACAACATCTAGTAGGATCTATATTGAAACTCAACATTACTCATGAGTTTAAAATAAAAATACATATTGCGTCAATAGAATTCAAAACGCCAAAGTAAAAGGGAGCCGTTATCAAATGAACGGAGAAAATAAGTCCCGAGACAAATGCTAAGATCATTGTTGCATGTTTTTTTGAAGCACTGACCATCAGGGTTTCATCCACAGAAAAGAACTTTGAGGGAAGAGAAAGGACATGAAAGGATTTCAAAAGAATGAAAGGCAGAAGAACCTATTATCAACTCTTCTTCGTCTTCATTTTTGTCTTAATTTTCTTCTACGTCTTAGTCTTCTTCTTCTTTCTTCTTCAAGTTCATCATCTTCTGATGCATTTTCGTCATCATATACTTTCGTTCTCGTCACCATCGTCATCTTTATCATCATTATCGTTGTCGTCGTAGTCATAGTATTCATCATCATCAACTTCTTCGATTTCATATAGATAGACATATATATGTACCATATACAGTCGCAGAAAATGACCACATTAACTATTTCATTTTCTATCGATCTTACAAAGCTTTACTCTTGACAGCCAGAGAATAAAATACAATGATAAATTACCCGCATTCTCTTAGGTATCAAAAATATATTCCCTTGTATATTTCGCCAGCCAATGAATTTTGTAAAAATGGCAATAATAGATCTTAGAGTCAATATGAAAATGTATTGTCCGCTATATTGAATACTCCATCATTTATTCTGTCCCTTTAATACTTAATACTTAACCGTGAATTGTGGTGGTTCCGCCGACAAGCAGGGAAGTACAAAACAACATGACGGATATGGCAAAGTCAAAACAGGCTTTTGCAACACGCCGGAGATTGACTAAAGCAGACGTTATGCTTTGAAAGTGAGAACGGTGTTTGGATGCACGGGCGGTAAATTAGTGGAGGAAGTCTTTGGTGGGATTAAAGATAATCATGCATTTGATTAAGTTAAACAGGAAAACCTTCAGCTGATTTCTTTGTATTAGGACATATATCGTGTAACATTTATAAAAAAAATATTGTTTATGTTTCACTGTTTCAACTCAGTGTTAAACATACAAGATCCACAAAGCTGGTGGTTCAGACACTAATGGAAAAAGGTTGACTATGTAAGTGTGATTAATTTGGTTTTTAATGCACGTTTAACAAAAAAGGTTGAATTTCGTACATTTCCAAAAGCAATTTAATGCTGCACTTTTATTCCTAATTCTTTTAAAAGGAGAATGAAGTGAGATAATGTTTGAGGACTGAAGTCTTGACAGTTGCATGCCTAAAGTGAAAAAAAAAATATGTTTGGAATACATAAATATTATATCCTTGATCTTCGAGTTTGAAAGAAATCTTAAATTAGGGTTTTTAATTGAAAATCCACCACCACTGTCCAATGAAAAAAATCCCAACGAAAACCATGACACAATTAACAGAGTTGAAGGATTGTTAACTAAATTGAAGGACTTATGTAAATAATGCCATTTTTAAGTATGACCTATTAATTATGCATCAACATAAACATGGGGCAGTAATAAATCATTTTTGTTCCACTCAAATGCATGTTTCTGAAATGTTTATTCATCTTCTAATCTTACTTTCATTCTTTTTCTTCCTCCTTTCATATTTAAAATGCCTACTTCTATTTGTCATTCTCATCCTGTTTCATTTTCTACCTCTCCAAAGTCACATTTTTCTCCTCCTCAGCACTTCCACACAAACAAGAGCTATATTTTAAGAATTTTGATGAAGTAAAATGCTCTAGCGAACCTAAACAATATACACATGATAGATATCAGATTAAAGTGTTCTATCATTTTCATTTAGATATATTAAATGTAGTTGTTTAAATAACTAATTAGAACAATAATAAATACAAATAAAAGACTGACAATTGTATGTTTCCATTCATAATAGATTCGTATTCATCCTTGATTAATTTACCATGAAAGTGTAACGGTTAGATACATCAAAAGTTCCCCAACTTGCAAATATAAAATAACTATTTGAAAAGTTTCCTAATCTTACTATATTTTATAGAAACTAATTTCCTACATAGCCGAAAACATCGAAATAATTTGTTAATAATACAATCAATCATCAGGAATAATTAATAGATTAGCTAAAATAACAATAAATTTCGTTAACTTTGTTCGGGTTCTTCTTTCTAGCCCTTTCTAATGGGTGTAAAATAGGAAACATAATTAAACCATTAATCTTTATTCAGTAAGATTAACGTTTGACTTGCCGTCATCAAGGCGATTAGCGAGTGTCGGTGCAGTGGGGTCACTAGGGTTGGTGTAACCCAGTATGGTAACTCATGGTGTCACCCACATGGACCCCCTTCCTGCACAAAATTTTAAAAAAAATATAGTTATGTGCGGTAATTCATGGTGTCATCCCTATGGACAGCCTACCTGCACAAAAATTCAAAATTTGTATAGACAATCATTTTGGTGTCACTCCCAAGTGACGCCACTGTGTCTGTGTGTGATATTTCGAATATATTCGTATCTATTTAATGTATAGGGCATGCTTTGAAAAAAGAGGTTAAAATTGGTTATTACACGATGAGTTTAGAAGAATAGGAAATTGTATTAATTTTATTTAAACATTCTTTCATCAATTCGTTAATTTTGGTTCTAACACGAATCGCTTGAAGACAAACGAAATAAATACGGCAGAATGTGTGTGGCGGAGGGATATTTGGACGGTTTAGTAAGCGATTAAATTAGGCGCGAAATTTCCAACCATATTAATCCATCTTAAACGTGGTTCTCTGTATGTGGTGTGTGGAGTCAAAAATAAAGGATTACGATGAAAAGTATACCACTTATATGTGTGTTTATTTTTACTTAAACATTTCTTCTTTACCAATATAACATGTTTGAATCTTTGACATGTAGAATATATTTGAACTGGACGACTCGAGAGTTGTTGCTCTTCTCGGCATGTCTGCAAAGTTTATTTCCGGCAGAACTGTAAACATAAGAAATTACTTAATTTTCTAAAGCGACTTTAAAATTTTTATTTTGACAGCTAAATCCCTTTCTCCCATAAACTGGAAATATTTTATTTGTCTTACAAATTCCTGTGTAAGATTTTTAGAACGATCCATTTTAATTAGTTCTGACAATCGTCTTCAGTTCTAAAGTGTTAATTTTAAAACATACAAACATTTCACGAGGAAACTTGAAGATAAATAAAAGTTGTGCAATAAATTTCGTTAAATTTGTTCGGAATGTTCTTTCAAGTCCTTTCTAATGGGTGTAAAATAGGAAACATAGTTAAAGCCATTGATCTTTATTCAGTAAGATTAACGTTGACTTGCCGTCATCAAGGCATATGCACCCATTATTGGACTCGTTGTTTTATTCTGTTTCCAATGCTGCATGTCCATATATAAATGTTTCATTGTTTATGTATGCATGTATGTATCCATTTGTCCATCCGTCCATTTGTTTATTAATCTATCCATTCATATATACCACAAACATCATAAATATCATTTCTATACAGAGTTGATATAAAAGCAATTTGATACACCAACAGTCATCAGTTCTGTGGGTATATCAACCTCTGGTCCGCACACTAACTAATACGCATATGTAAACATGGTTTTAACACGATGCTAGTGCTTTTATACAATCCAGATCAGTTAGAAATTTTTCCACTTATTAACCATTATTGATATATGAAATTAAAGATGAAAAAATAAATTCCCGTCTTCTAAATGAATCAAAAGTGTTACAGATTTTATCTAACGTCCGTCTGCATTTCCTTTTCCCTCTCGTTCTCTCTTTCTTAAGAACAAATGACAATATACGTGTTCGTTCTAATAGTATGTGTACACTCTCCATAGTTCAAAATTCCAATGATACAAAGTTACAGTAGCTAGTCGAGATTTTTGGTTAATGTTTTCGTTACGAGACATACGCATACTTAAATATATTTAATTATTTTCTTTGTGTGTATGAAACTTATTATTTTTAAATGTTCAAATTTGATCTCTCTCTCTCTCTCTCTCTCTCTCTCTCTCTCTCTCTCTCTCTCTCTCTCTCTCTCTCTCTCTCTCTCTCTCTCTCTCTCTCTCTCTCTCTCTCTCTCTCGGTGTGTCAGCATATCAGTTTTACCAGTCTATCTTGGTTTTGTCTATCACAAGTTATGTGTGAAAATCACTGAAACAGATAGAAATGCAGATTTTTGCCCGTGTTATACAACGATGTTTATTTACCTATGAATGATGTTAAAATTTAGAGACAAAGGAGAAAAAGAGAGATGGATGATTAAAACAATCTTTGGGTCTGTAGCAATTTTAATTAAAGCATAATAATGACTTAGATCAACAGTAAATAAATTCAAATGCTTGATTTATATTTATTGATACATCATTTATCTTAAGTCTGTCTTTCCCACTCGTTTCCATATACTGGCCGGTGACTGAATAACGGCACACTTAGTGTTAGAGAAGCTAATTATCCAGTGTTTGTAGTGCTCTAATTTCTTCATTTCAATCATTTTTCCTACCTAAATCATAAGTATGTCATGTTTTTTAAAATTATTATGAATGAAACCAGAACTTCAGAAAAGAAAAGAAACAATTTATCAATTTTCAGTAAGGATTTTGGAATAGCGGGACTAACCTGTGTAGCGGAAGCACTGCGTAGTTATGTGAATAGATCATTCACTCCGTCAATTTAATTTCCACTTGTCAATCTTAGCTTCGTTGATAATGCAAGTGTCTGCATCTGTAGTGATATAAATAAATATATGCATTCTATTTTTGATAAACAAATATATGTATTGTTTTTTATAAACAGCTTTAGTATGTATGTATGTATGTATGTATGTATGTATGTATGTATGTATGTATGTATGTATATATATGTATGTATGTATGTATGTATGTATATATATATATATATATATATATATATATATATATATATATATATATATATATATATATATATATATATATATGTTTTGTTTAAATTTTATTCATGGTTCTAGATAGAATTGAATAGCTTTAGTTATATTTTGTTTACATTACCTGAGTCTGAGCATAAATTAACATTAAATCAATAAATAGATAATTACGTAGGTATTGGCAAGTGCTAATAATAAGACTTCATTGTGCCTTTTGATTAATTTCTCCTGGGCTGATGGGGTTTCTACAGCTCTACAAGAATTCAACTGCTTCCTATTGGTTTGTCTTGATTACATGAACAGGCAAATTCAAGGCAAAATGAGTAGTAAGATCTGTCACGTGAGGTATATTGTAAATACAGTTGTAATATACGGAGGGAACCGAGGAATAATATTCATTCCGATTTTGAAGTTATTCTCAATTATTTTTTTTGTCCTTTTGTAAAGCTGCAACAAAAAAGGCATATGTGTTTACTGTTCAGTGGAAATAGAATGTGCTAATTATTGGGACTATAATATTATTTTCGAACTACGGTGAATTATTCGAATGAGTTTCGGATGACGCCATCTTGACCACATCCCGATTTTTGGTGACCAGTCCATTTCGGGTTTTGAAATTTATACAGAACTTTCATTCATATAGGACTTTATTCAAAAATGGTCAGAAATATTCTTGATTCACTTAAAATACTGTAAGTTCTCACATTTTCAATTATAACTTTGACAATTACATTTTTTGTGTTATATATATATATATATATATATATATATATATATATATATATATATATATATATATATATATATATATATATATATATATATATATATATATATAAAGTATACAGCGAAACCGGTCACACATTCAACGTGTTAGTTTTGTTTTTTAAAAATTATATATATATATATATATATATATATATATATATATATATATATATATATATATATATATATATATATAGATAGATAGATAGATAGATAGATAGATAGATATAGATAGATAGATAGATAGATAGATAGATAGATAGATAGATAGATAGATAGATAGATAGATAGATAGATAGATAGATAGATAGATAGATAGATAGATAGATAGATAGATAGATAGATAGATAGATAGATAGATAGATAGATAGATAGATAGATAGATTTGACAATGCAACATAAATATGCCTAAAATAACGAAACAGAAATGTAAATGAGTTTGTCAAACTTTCAAAGTAACACTTTTGAAAACAAGCAATTTATCAAATATGAAACCAGTTAAAACCAAAATGGAAATAACGTAATTGAGTAAACGTCAATAACTGTTTGAGATATTAATGAAATATATAAACCTCATAAGCCTAAGTGAATCGATAGGCAGATTGAAACCACATACGCCTAAGTGAATCGATAGGCATATTACAACCAGTTTTGAAAGAAAAAATATTCCCAAGCTGTGATATCATTTTAGATGTTATTGTGCTGGGTTATTTAATGAACGTTCTAATTTAAATCAAGACAGACAGCAAATAGGAAGTCTAAACAAACCCAAACAGCAGTGAAATCCTTAGGCATAGGTCACTAGAATGTAGTTGGCCTATAGTAGTTTGGAACTATATTGACGAAAACATATCATGGTTATATACTAATGCCATGTTTAAACAGAACGCTTTTCTTACATTTTTTTCTTCTAATCAGACTATTAAATTTTAAAAGAACCATTCTCATTTATAATCCTAAAGAAACGTATTGTTTAATATTTATGTGATAACCTATCTGTTATTCCTCTCTGAGTTTCTTCCTATCCTATTAGCCACGAATGGTCAATTAAAGAAGTTATATCGGAAAATAAGTTTTTCATCAGAAAAGAGCTTACAATATAACCTCTTCAATTTAAACGATTTCACGATGGAAGACAAGTTTGTGAGAGAATAAAAGAAGCTCTTGTCAACCCAATAAAGCATAATTTTTCCTTGAATATGATTGTGACACTGTCACGAAATGCCGTCTACAATTTGTCATGGAGATCTTAGGAACAAGCATATAGAGGTTAATTTGAGACTTTGCTATTATTAGTGTAAATATCATCTAATTAGTAATGATAATTTGACCCTTTCTCATCAAAGGATGCTTCATATGTTATAAGTCTAAACTTTAAAAGTGAAAGAAAAAACTTCAAAGGAAAAAGCAAGGCATGTGTAAGAAAGTATAACAGGCTTACTCCCTGATTTACCAAAAAATGCAGGGAAAATAGATTTTGCTGCAAGATTGGATGTAATTCCCAAATCCTATCACACAGTGAACGAACACGGCCATATACTTGGTAACCTCACTCTCGTACCACGAAAAAAAAAACGAACACGGTCATACCTGGAAACCTTGCTCTCGTACCACAAAATAATGAACAAGGTCATATACCCGGTAACCTGACGCTAGTACCACGGACACGATCATATACCAGGTAACTTGATTATCGAATCACGAAATATACTTTTCGTGACGTCGTTAACTACGACAGGGCGGCAGAAAAAACAAGTCATATATAGTGAGAATGCAAGGAAAATGAATAAATTTTACGAAAGACTGAAAGGTTAGCAATGAAAAGTATCTGCAAGAAAATAACACAATAAACTAAACACTATTTACTTCACACATTCAAAAAGATTTTAAAAAATCGAAATACTTAATTCGTCCAATATAGAAAATTCAACACGAATTAAAAAAGCGTTGACTATTCTACAATAGAATAATTGACCGAGATTAAGGTTTCAAACTATGATTCAATCTTTTCAGATGTATGAAAAATTAATATAACCATAGACAAATAAAAAGTTTACATTGTCGACTTAAAGCGACGTCATTAAAGAGCGTTGTGTCGTGTGCGCATTTTCTAAGTGTCTTTTGGACAGTTGGATCGATTACATTGCGTGAATGAAATGTACGTCATCTCGTCCATACCTATTCATAACTCCAATTTAACAAATATTAACATTTGCTTAAACAGTAGTCGTCCGTATTTCAGCTATGACTGCAAATTGATAATATTTTATGGATGAAACTACCTCGTGTACACTGATGAAAAGATTTATGACATTTTACTGCACGAATGATCTATCTAGAACTTAACAGTCTTGTTGACTGTTGAAAAGTTTAATTACATAGTTTCCACTTCAAACGATCATGTGAGAATGTAGTTAATTAAATCAAAATCCATTGCTTTCTTTGATATACATTGCCTTACGAGACGTTATCAGTTCCAAATACCATTCCACCCACCCACCTGAAAAAAGACCATCGCAGTTTCTCTTCTGGCCATCACAAGACATATCAGAAATTTGGAGTGCAAGATTGTGATTACATGCATGAAACATTAGCCACAATATATCGATACCTCGATAGCTGCGTTATATCGATACTAAGACATCTTCTACATTACGGGTAATACATAATTAGTATCTTTAATCAGCCGATATATGGGCTGATTATTCAATTACTTAGTGTGCGGTGAAACATTGATTAAGTCACGCGGTAGCCAAATCTTGTGGCAGACGTAATCTAACGTAACCGAATTATTAGTGACATTTTCGCGACATGTGATGTTGGTATCACATGCTTGTTTGACCTCTTTCGGTAAGAAAAAATATCTGTGGAAAATGTTGGGGATCACGTGACCAAACAAATTTAACAAAGGCTAGGATATGAGGTCCAATTTTTTAATAATAATTTTGGCAGGTGACTACATGTGGAAGAGACGAAATATGTTTTAAAGCTTTGAAATATGACATTAAGAAGCGAAATTATATGCCTAACGATTCTGGGAAGGCTGTGTTTTATACAAGGTCGCATTAATTGTGTTGTCCTTTTGCTAGAGTGACTACCCTATGCCGCTCCCCGCATTGTTTCGTCAATATCCATGCTTTCAATAGACTTTGCGCTCTGACCTCTGTTCCCAGCATAACTATCCAAATATCTAACTATGAGTGGGAAAGTCGATTGGAAACTAGGACAATGTTGCAGTCAGCATCGTATTTGTCACGATCTGACGTTTGATTTATACATATTTTGCCCAAAATAAAATTACGGTTTCATCTACTTCAATCTCCCCCACAAAAAAATCGAAAAATATCTAATGGCTGTTTTTAATGCCAACTTAGGTTTTATTATGTGTTGCATTTTCAAATTGATGGTATCCTTTAGTTTATTTTATTTCAATGCCATAACAATAAAGAATATATGTTTGTTACATGTGCTTTACAATGTAGATAAGGTTATAATCTTGCCACCATTGTATTAAAAACAGGTATAAACGTTAAAGTGTTTCGAAGTCTTGGAAAACATTTTTGTATAGTTCTGTCACCTTTTTTAAACCAGGCATAATGACAGCACTTTTATAACTAAAGCGAAACATTATGCTGTAGGTGATTTGTAAAATAATAAATACAAAATAATAAATACATGGGGATTAATTAATATAGTGAAAGTTTTTCATTATACCAAGCAATATCTCTTCGTAAACAGCTGTTCAATGCAGGAGGTCCGTGTCAATCAACCAATGAAACTGTCCAACCAAACTTGAAACATGACGTAATGCCTTCGTCACAATGATGTATTACTTCACCATATCTCATCTTTTCTAAATTCTAGGAAAGCCTCGCTACTTGGTAACAAAGATACATTTTCTTGTATTTTTTTTTTGTTGCTTCTTTACAAGACCCTCATTTTAGCGGATGCATGACTGAGCCACTATAGATACTGGCTGAGCAAGACAAATAGAAACGAAAGTTGGATTTGTTTTGCTTGGAATTACTAGCAATGGTATCTGATCATCTTCTAAGGTAGATATTTATGAAAAATCATCAGACGAGGAAAACTTGCATCTTTGAGATAATTATTTTAAAATATATTGACAAAATATATTGACAGTCGTCATAAATCTAACAAAACTATCTATTAATACCACGGCGTTTCTATTGTTTATCATTAATTGAGTTTTAACAAGAGATCTGTAATGCATCTATGTATACATACATACATACATACCTACCTACCTACCTACCTACATACATACATACATACATACATACATACATACATACATACATACATACATACATACATACATACATACATACATACATACATACATACATACATACATACATACATACATACATACATACATACATACATACATACATACATACATACATACATACATACATACATACATACATACATACATACATACATACATACATACATACATACATACACACATACATACATAACGGACAGACAGATACATACCCAATTCATAATCAAAACTATTGAATGGTTAGAAGTTGATATCCTTTTTAACAACTAACTTTCTACAAACATTTGTTATTAAACTGAAAAGATCAGCTTTCCAAGAAATACAAAGAAAATATTATAAATTGAACCCTTGTGTCCTCGAATGCAAATTGTTTGTGGTTGTGGTCATAGAGACATCAGATACACGTCTTTTAAAATTACTAGTTTTATATTAAATTCAAATACAGTTTTAGGTGATTGTGGTAGTGGGTGTTAAATTTACCGAAAAAGTCATAAAATCTCATTAGCATTGAAGGGAACAATGTGTGGAATGATGGCAAAAATGCCATTATATAGTCAGCATTATTGGGTGACCTGGTGCTTTCTAATTTCTTTTCTCAAACACTTCACCTGCGATTGCTGAAGTGATAACTCTCACTAATACATGCGCAGATATTGATTCAATTATCTTGAAAGCCTTTGATCTATATTTGGTCCCATCGGAAAAGGTGTTGCACTTTTCTCCTGGCGATTAGCAAAAAGAATCGCAAGAACTCACACGTGGAGCATACAGTTCCTATGAGGCTAAAAAAATATACATAGGCCATGGCGATGTGCAGTTTGAGTCCTACCGTCGACAATATTTTCTTGAGTGGACTGGAATGCAAACACAGACGTACAGACAGACATTGCTGATTTAAAGCATAAACGCGATGGATAATGGACAACCTATATGCACGGTTTTACAAAAAATAAAATATTGGCGTTCAACAGGACCATGCATATACCTGATTCGATTTAGAAATATACTTGATAAACAATAATGTATTACATATTCATTATGTGTTAGGGATTGTGTGAAAATCAACAGATTCAAATGAAGTAATATCCATGTTATATATATATATATATATATATATATATATATATATATATATATATATATATATACATACATACATACATACATACATACATACATACGTACATCACACATACGTACACACACACACACACATATATATATATATATATATATATATATATATATATATATATATATATATATATATATATATATATATATATATATATATATATATATATATATATATGCTAATTTTATCTTATTGGATGTGGTTGTTACGAAAATGACAGTTAACGATATAATTAGATAGTTGGCATAAACAGGAGGTAAAACTGTTTATCAAAAATTCATCACCTCTCAGCTATGACCCTACAACCATTGTAGTCTTGGTAATTATCATTGTTATTTTCATCTTAGTTATTAAATTCATAATTACCATCGCTAGTATTATCATAAATGACTAATACAAATATATATGAAACCGGAAGATAAAAGTTAGTAAAAGAAAAAAAAAATCACCGTCTTTTCTGAATACGAGCAAATTTTCCATATATCCAATTCAATGGAAGAAAATGTGTACTTATAGTCTTGGATAGATCACAAACAATAATTACTTTTACGGCAAAACATTTATATTTGACTGCAACAACTTCAAAATATTTTTCCCAGATTTCTCTATTTTTTAAGACGGGCCCCAAGTGGCTAAGTGGTCTAAAGTGCTGTCCGTTATGGATCACTGCCATCTCATCTCTGCGTGTGTTCGAGTCTAGGATTCGGTGAATGTGGATATGTGAAAAAGCTTGCCAGTAGCGTCTCTCGTGGGTCGGTGGTTCTTTCCGGAGATTTCCCGGTTTCTTCCTCCACCATTAATACTGGCCGCCATGAATAGCCTATTGTGTGCTGAAAATGTCGTTAAGCCCAACGACAACTATTTTTTAAGTCCGAAATGATGAATGTTCAGTTCATATAAGATTAAAAAAACGGATCGATATGTTTTTCTTAGACTTTTATTTCGCTATAATTTGATAGCTTTTCTGTCAAAAATATTTCGGAATAATATTTCAAAATCAATTTATCCCCAACAGACAAATGAATATCGTGACACGATTATCATACACTGCATTAAATTTGTTCTTGTGCTGATTTGTGATTTTGTACACAGAACTTTCACCAAACATAATATACGCCTCTTTTCTTTGTTCTACTTTCGTTTAAAGCAGATCAAGAGATTATGCAAAAGAATTTATATTCCGCGCTAATCATTCAGTAATATCTAGAAATAAAACATAAGTGAGCTCTTGGCATAACCTGTAGGTGAAGTTTCAAGGATCAACAACATATTTCATTCATTTACACCCCTTATTTACTTCCTACTTCCAAGCAGGCTAAGAACAATAATGTGCTAGTTACACGTTCGATAACATTCCTGTATTAAACCAACATCCCCCCCCCAAAAAACAACATGTAACTGAGTTCAAGCGTCACTAATTTTCTGTCCTTGAAAACAGGCTTGATGCCTTATTAGGAAGAATGCATGTTATCTTTAAAAAGCCTCTGAATTGTTTAAATTACCTCATTTGAAAATATTTCTGTATGTGTGAGGATTCCAGGATGATCGTTTCCAGTAGAAAAAAAAATACTGTACGTTTGTGAGGATTTAAGGATTATCGTTCCTAGGAGAAGGAAATTACAGTATTATTATTATTATTATTATTATTATTATTATTATTATTATTATTATTATTATTATTATTATTATTATTATTATTATTATTATTATTATTATTATTATTATTATTATTATTATTATTATTATTATTATTATTATTATTATTATTATTATTATTATTATTATCATCATCATCATCATCATCATCATCATTATTATTATATTTAGTTTCTTTAATGACAATATTTATTGGTGCAAGGTATTAATTTATGATATAGAATTTTCTTTCGCGTTTGCCTAACAAACTTTTTCAAGGGTTCAAGTTTAACTCATAAGGACATCATTCCGTTGACACTAGTGATAATATTCGGGTTCTCTGAGATGTCTTAAACATTTCACTCTAACCTTGATTTAAAACTAGATGAATTAAAATGAAGTTGATAATTTTAAATGTGGTTACATACACTTGTTCTCTCTTTAACGAAGATGGATGACAATCAAATTATTGGAAACCGTTTTAATCCCTGACTTAATTGCAGAATTATGTTTTTTTAAGAAATTATTATTAATACAATTTTTTAAAAAGAATCCAAAAGAATTTTAGTTGATATCAAATTTCACAGTAGTCTTTTTTTTCATCATTTGTCTGGTTAAAACAACGAAAAAAAGTGTGGCAGAGGACTTGGAAAAACACACATTTCTGAAATTTAAGTAGCTGAAAGTAATTTTTTAAAGGAATAAAAGGCAGATTTTCCGATAAAGTTTCAGTGGCCATTTAAGATCACTCTCAATACATTATAATGAAAATAGAAATTGTGTCAAAGTTAGCCTCAGCAGTCAAGTCCAACATGGAACAAATTAGCAAACACCACATTTCTGCCATAGCAAATCAGGAGTAATAAGACGCAATAGCAAAGAAAATTCCCAAATTGGAAGTAAATCATTCATATACGATGGAAACCTCATATCTTGAACATCTTACTGAGATTGTTGACATTGTCTTCATTTAATAACTTTTGTGTTGATGAGCCACTTTTCTAGCAAATGTTTTTGATCTAGCTTTTCTGAAACATAAATTATTCTAGCGATATATATTATATGAAAGCAATTCATTAATGCGTACTTTGAAATTTTGTACATAAACTAAAAATATAATTTGATCATTTCTTCTGTGCTGCAAAGATTTAGCTCTAACTGACATTTTTATTATCATAACCAAGGAAAACGCTATTCGTCGAAAAAGCAACCTAAATATGGTATACAATAAAGGACACGAGGTTACAGGTAGACTAACCTACAGGTGGCTTGAAAAATTGAGAGCCTGGAATATGAAAATAAACATGTATTCAGAGATAAACAAAAACAGTCACTGAAAACTTATAAAATGATTGATTTATTGAATAAAATACTCGAAAACAGTTTAATTCATATATATATATATATATATATATATATATATATATATATATATATATATATATATATATATATATATATATATATATATATATATATATATATATATATATATATATATATAGTCATTAGCCTCACCATTTTATTTTCATATACTGACTCTGAATCCAGTTATTTCCGCGGTATCCATACATCGCGCTACCGTTTTCCGTTTGTTTTAATGTATCGCTGCTGTTCATATATCATTATATTTTACTACATACTTGTTGTTCTTTAGCTTCAAAAATGAAGTAACTTTTGCGGGTTTTTTCAACGGGGAAGATTAATTGCGAATAAAGAGGAAATAAAACCTTAAGATTAAAATGCGTCGTCTGATAAGGTTCACATAATATATAATTGAAAATATGTTCATTGCAAAGATTTTTTTTCTCAATACGACCGATAGCATTAAGCAGAATATTGTTTTAACATTGGAAAATTTAGTTTCTTCCTTATGATGACATGTCATAGATTATTATTAAT
>JAEAOA010000548.1:1040000-1082500 GCA_016746295.1 Potamilus streckersoni | reverse complement strand
CATGTAAAAGGGTGCATGAAATGTAAAATAGATTTAAGTTATTTTATTATTTGACCTAAAGATCTTGCCTGCTTGTCAATAGCGATTTAGTATCATATCCTTCAACTATTTCTTATTAAATAGATCCATGGAAAAATAAATCAAATACATCTTTAAAAAAAATAAAGTAAAAAGCATTTTGGAACAAATTACAGCATGGTCTCCAGAACCAAATATCATGCATAAAATTGTACTTGATAATTAATTGCTTCGATTTCCAATAGATCTAAAAATACAAAATTTTCTCTTTCCTTCCTTTTCGTTTTCATTTCACACACATTATAGTATATCCCAGTCTGAAATTATTCCTGTTAAACATTCTTCTAATTCGACGATAGTAAAATTGCGCATAAATTAAAGTCTAATTACCCTTAATCTTATAGGAAAGCATAAAGACTTTTAGGTGCAAATGCATTTAGGTGTTACTTGGGTGGCGAAAGATTGGTTTTTGCCAACTATTTGATCTATTCACAGCAGCAAGGGTTTCACAGGAACACAGCATATATATTAGATGTTGAAAGAAATATGCAATGTTCCCCATCTTTCAAGCTTAAGTGCATATAATAGGCCACCTCTTGGAGAAAATCATGATAAAGGAAACCAATCCAATGATCCACAAATCCGCGATCTGATATCACTCTGTACCTTAAATTAAGTGACCAACTTCAAAGTATATTCAAAAAAGACCGTGAAAGCATACGTCAGAAGGAGCAAATGTACGAATACGCCATGTATCATTTGTATTGGCACACATTAAAAATAGAAGCATACGGGCAGAAATATATCAACTCACCATGTTCCACTGTACGCATTCTCTAGTGTCTTGCCAATCGAGTGTCAACAATATGCAATAAATGACATGTAAGCATTTCGAACAAGGCAAATAATTTACGTATCCTCTTGGTCACGATATGAAATATCTCCAGTACCTTTGCAAAAAATACAGGAAAGATCGAATATTTTTATTTCAATCTATCAGTTCCATCATTTCTCTATTTTTAAGCTCGTACATTTTTATGGCAAATACAGTAATTGCATTGCAAATTATCATGTCTAGAATAAATAAATACTACTACTACTATTACTACTACTACTGCTAATGATGATGATGATAATAATAATAATAATAATAATAATAATAATAATAATAATAATAATAATAATAATAATAATAATAATAATAATAATAATAATAATAATAATAATAATAATAATAATAATAATAGATTTTACCAAATTTTTGGAAATAAAATAACTTGCGTAAATGTACTTAAGTATTTGTCGTGATGGCAATTTATAATTTGAACTAACAACGCCCATGAACAGCTTCATGTTAACAGATGCATGAGTCATTATAATTTTTAATTTAGTTTTTAAGCATATTTCATTTTGTTACGAGCACTTAAACCTGGTTAACCTGAATCCAATTTATAACATTGTACAAATTCATACTAGATGAGTTGAAGTGACAAGTACATATTAGTGTCAACTCTTTACGTAAATCTAGATTAGACTGCATAACGCCAGCTGTATTTAATGAGCCCGATGCCTCATTGGATCAAACAGAAAGTCTTCGAGTTATTAATGTTCATGCATCGACAAATATCCCCCATAACAAGATGATATACATCTGCATCTGTGCTCATCGTAAAAACAATATAAAGTATTCATCTTAATAAACAAAAATAGTACGCATTTCATAAAAATATATATACTAATTTTAAATACGGTACTTGTCTTAACAGCAATATATAATAAGCATTACTCATCTTCGTAACAATGTGTTTTCTCATCTTCGTAACAAGATGTAGTGCTCATCTTAATAGCAATATAATAGCACTTATCTTCATGACAAAATATATAGCACTCATCTCAATGATAATATATGGATATGGTACTCATCTTAATGACAATATATAGTACTCATCTTAAGGACAATATATAGATATGGTACTCATCTTAAGGACAATATATAGTACTCATCTTAAGGACAATATATAGTACTCATCTTAATGTTAATATATAGTACTCATCTTAAGGACAATATATAGATATGGTACTCATCTTAAGGACAATATATAGTACTCATCTTAAGGACAATATATAGTACTCATCTTAAAGACAATGTATAGATATGGTACTCATCTTAAGGACAATATATAGTACTCATCTTAAGGACAATATATAGTACTCATCTTAATGTTAATATATAGTACTCATCTTGAGGAAAATATATAGATATGGTACTCATCTTAAGGACAATATATAGTACTCATCTTAAGGACAATATATAGATATTGTACTCATCTTAAGGACAATATATAGTACTCATCTTAAGGACAATATATAGTACTCATCTTAATAATAATATATAGTACTCATCTTAATGACAATATATAGATATGGTACTCATCTTAAGGACAATATATAGTACTCATCTTAATGACAATATATAGATATTGTACTCATCTTGACGACAATATATAGTACTCATCTTAAGGACAATATATAGATATGGTACTCATCTTAAGGATAATATATAGTACTCATCTTAAGGACAATATATAGATATAGTACTCATCTTAAGGACAATATATAGTACTTATCTTAAAGACAATATATAGTACTCATCTTAATGACAATATATAGCACTCATCTTAATGACAATATATAGATATTGTACTCATCTTGACGACAATATATAGTACTCATCTTAATGATAATATATAGATATGGTACTCATCTTAAGGACAATATATAGTACTCATCTTAAGGACAATATATAGTACTCATCTTAATGACAATATATAGTACTCATCTTAAGGATAATATATAGTACTTATCTTAAGGACAATATATAGTACTCATCTTAATGACAATATATAGTACTCATCTTAAGGACAATATATAGTACTTATCTTAAGGACTATATATAGTACTCATCTTAATGACAATATATAGCACTCATCTTAATGACAATATATAGATATTGTACTCATCTTGACGACAATATATAGTACTCATCTTAATGATAATATATAGATATGGTACTCATCTTAAGGACATTACATAAATATGGTACTCATCTTAATGACAATATATAGAAATGGTACTCATTTTAACGACAATATATAGTACTCATCTAATGACATTATATAGATACGGTACTCATCTTAATGACAATATATAGATATGGTACTCATCTTAATGACTGCCATCTCACCTTTGTCTGCGTGTATTCGAGTCTAAGATTCGGCGAATGTGGATATGTGAGAAAGCTTGCCAGTAGCTTCTCGTGGGTCAGTGGTTCTTTCTGGTGATTTCCCGGTTTCTTCTTCCACCATAATTACTGGCCGCCATGAATAGCCTATCGTGTGCTGAAAAATGGCGTAAAGCCCAACAACAACAACAACATCTTAATGACAATATATAGCACTCATCTTAATGACATTGTATAGATGTGGTACTCATCTTAATGACAATATATAGTATTCATCTTAATGACATTGTATAGATGTGGTACTCATGTGGTATTCATCTTAATGACAAAATATAGCACTCATCTTAATGACATTGTATAGATATGGTACTCATCTTAATGACAATATATAGCACTTATCTTAATGACAATATGTAATACTCATCTTGATGACATTTTATAGTGCTCATTTTCATGATATTATGCAGTCTTTTCAAACATATTTATAGTTTTTTTTATAGATAGAAGATCTATCTCTTAGGGGCATGGGGCTTTATAACAATTGCATTTATTAACCATACTGTCCAAATATTTCTCCTTGTACCCTGTTTTGTATCACATCTTTTTATCATTATTTCTGTCACAATATTCCGTGATTACTTCTGGCGGCTCATATTCCTCCATGAATTCTTCCTTCCATTATCGACCCATTATTTCTGTCCCAAAGTTTCTCATGAGCTTTTCTGTTCCATATTCTCTCATAATAATATCTAACCAATTTTCTCCTGTAGTTACTTTTGGACTATATTCTTTTATGATTACTTTTGGACTATATTCTTCTATGATTACTTTTGGACTATATTCTTCTATTATTTCTTTTGGACCATATTCTTCTATTATTTCTTTTGGACTATATTCTCCTATGATTACTTTTGGACTATATTCTTCTATTATTTCTTTTGAACTATATTCTTCTATGATTACTTTTGGACTATATTCTCCTTTGATTACTTTTGGATCATATTCACCCAGATAACTTCTGGCGTATATTTTGTAGTGATTACCTCTGGCGCGTATTCTCCCACGATTATTTCTGTTCCATGTTCTCATTCATTTACTTGAAGCCCATAACCCACTAATGAACAATATTTGCAGATGACAACTTTTAGTCTACATTGGCCATGATTTCCTTTTCTCCCATGTTTTCCCACCATTACTTATGACCCATTTGATTACTTTTGGTCCGAATTCTCCCATGATGACTTCGGGTTCATATTTTCTCATGGTTACGTTGATCCCATATAATTAGGATCCATACACGTCATCGTTGTTTATATCACATATTCTCCCACGATCACGTATGGTCTATATATTTCCATAACCACACTTCTGGTCCATATATTCCCGTGATTACTTTTGGTCCACATTATCCCAAAATTCCTTTTGGTCCTTATCCTCCCATGATTACACTCGGTCCATATCCTCCCATTACTAGTGTGTCAAATATTCACACGTGGTTAGTTACGGATCATAATTTGCATTATTCTAGCCCCTATCATCCAGGCAGTACTATATATTCTCCCAAGACAACTTTATGATCTATATTCTCCAATGATTACTTCTGACCCATATTACTCAGTGATTACTTCTATCCTTTACTCTCCTGTATTTGCTATTTTCTCATGTTCACTTCTAGTCCGTATTCTTTCATGATTAGTTTTAATCCATATCCACCCATCTTTACTTCATTTTCATATTCGCACATGCTTACTTCTGACCCATATTGTCTGTCGTTTCTTCTGACCCATATTTCTGGACCTTTAGTTTTGTCGCATATTCTCCATAATTTCATGGAATCCGTGTTTTCCCTACATTCTTTTTCACCATTATGATAACTTCTGATACCTGGTATACAATAGTTACTTCTGGCCCATACTCTACCATGATTATTTCTGGCCCATACCCTACAATGATTACTTCTGTCCATACTCTATCATGATTACTTCTGGTCCATACTCTACCATGATTACTTCTGGCCCATACCCTACAATGAATAATTCTGGCCAATGATTACTTCTGCCCATACTCTATCATGATTACTTCTGGCCCATACTCTACCATGATTACTTCTGGCCCATACCCTACAATGATTACTTCTGGCCCATACTCTATCATGATTACTGTTGCTACATATTCTTCCATGATCACTTCTAGTTCATATTCTCCTACGATTACTTCTGTCATTATTATTTTTATCCCATATAATGGCCCATAGTGTCCATGATTACTCCTGGTCCACATTTTGTAACGAATATGTCTGTCTCATTTTTTCCCATTATTATCCCTGCCCCAAATTCTCCCACCATTACGTCTGTGTCGTATTCTCCTACGATCACTTTTGGCCCACATTCTTTTATGATCGCTCCTGGCACATATTCTCCCATGATTACTTCTTGTACATATTTTCCATTCATCACTTCTGGCACATATGTTCCCATAACTTATAGCAAAGATTCTCTCATGATTACGTATGTTTCGTATCATTTCATCAATAATTATATTCCACATTCTCCGCTCATTACTTCTGGTAGATATTTATTACTTCTAGTACGTTTTTTTTTTACGACAATTACGTCTGTCTTATAGTCTTCCTGATTGTTTCTGGTACATATTTTACCTCAGTAACGTCTGACTTATAGTCTTCCTGATTGTTTCGGGTACATATTTTACCTCAGTTACGTCTGTCTTATAGTCTTCCTGATTATTTCTGGTACATATTTTACCTCAGTTACGTCTACCTCATAGTCATCATGATTACTTCTGGTACATATTTTACCTCAGTTACGTCTGTCTTATAGTCTTCCTGATTATTTCTGGAACATATTTTACCTCAGTTACGTCTACCTCATAGTCATCATGATTACTTCTGGTACATATTTTACCTCAGTTACGTCTGTCTTATAGTCTTCCTGATTACTTCTGACCCATATTCTCCCATTACTTATGGTCCATATTCAGCTTTAATTCATTCTGTCCTATAGTACTCCATGCTTTCTTCTCTCTTGTATTCTCACAACAATGCTTCCAATATTGCTTCTGGTTCATATTTTCCCATGATTACTTTGTCTCGTGGGCTTCTATGATTATTTATGAACCATATTCTATCATGATAACTTGCTGGGCCATATTTGTTCGTGATTTTTCCGAGCAAATTTCTTCCCAAATATTCGCCCACGATTGTTATTCGAGCCTGTTCATCGATGACTACTTTTGATCATTGTTCCACGTGATTACTCAAAAACAACAAGTGCAGTTAAATCACTTGAGAGTCAAATTAGTTACGAAATTTGAGCTATTATGGCCGGATAAATAATGGGAATATGGTTGAAAAATTACTTGGGAGCACCTCTTTACAAGAAAATTTAATTTTTGTTCTACTTCTTTAAGATTGGATAATTTGGCACCAACTACAGTCACCTAATCTTGGAATATGAAGTACATAATTTTACAAAATGTATGCATTGTTAATGGTATGAAGGTGACATTTATAATAAATTGTTTGTTTTTTGAACGAAATACATTAAATCTCTGCGAAAAACATTGTTGTTTATTTCTTGGCCTCCGCCAGAAGGTTCTACAAAAATATGATAAATTGTGTGTTCAGCCAGCCTGGCTCCAAAAGAACAACGGATGGGGACAATATCATGGGATAAAAGCAACCAACTGCCTTATTTTGGTACAGATCAATAATTGCAGACAAAAGATTATGACCGGTTTAATACACTTGTAATCATCATGTTGGTGTTTAACATAGTCAATTGCCCGCATGCATATATTCCTGCTGTTACAACAAAAGAATGTGCATAGAGATTACAGAACTTAAATTCTTCAGCCTTCCGACCGAACGGAATTTCTAATTTACTTCCAGGGATGTATGTCAAAAACCACGCAGGCCTTGAAAGCAACTTCCAGTTTGTTGTTGAAGGTGATTGATACATGTTTGGGGTCCATCACGCCATGTTATCTTGTCATTCGTTGCTTGATGTGACAAATATTTCCTGTCCATGCGTGTTCACTTTTCAGATATACAGGGATATCCGGCAATATCGAAATTAAACGTAGCAGCTACGTTTGATTACGTAGACCTTTCAAAACAAACAAAACAATAAATGTAACTTGTAATTATTGATGGATATATTGATGAAAAATGGATTTCGCTGACTTGCCTATTAGATTCAACATGTAAGTAAAGACGACGATCATTTATTTATTTTTTTTTTATCTGCCCACCATGGAAATGAATTGTCAAATATCAGCTAACAATGTTATTCAAAATATTCTTTCACTCGTTTCTTTTCATGGCAGTATTAAATAAATAATTCTTTCAAACATGCGTGAGGCCGAATTTTAATTAAAAAAATTTAATTGGATGATTTAACATATGCCAAGTTTAGTATACCGGAAACAACAATCTTCTCACTGCTTCACAAAGTTTTACAACAGAAAGTAAGTTCAATATTTATTGACAGCTCAGGTTTGACACTTGGCGAAAACAAAACTCGCGAATATTTTGTTTCAGAATTAAGTAATAGCTTTGAAATTGATGTCAGCCTGAGTGACAGCTGTTTGGTTTGTTGTGGGGGTGGGTGTTGCGGGATTCACAGAATGAAAAACATTTATCAGTGTTACTAGATTTTCCACACGAAAATCACAAAAGAGGTAGAGATAGAAATTTACTAAAACAACATGAGAGTAGAAGAATTTTCATGCATATACAAGTGCTTTTCGTTAAGTTGGAAATATGATTTAAGACAAAGTCATATATTTTGCTAAAATAAGTTTGGAAGAAGACAAAAATATTGTATTAACATTTTTGTGCCTTGTTTTAGTTCCGGATAGATTTTCTTAACACCAGATTTGGTTTAAAAATTGTAAATCAAAATCAAAATTGTGAATTAATTATATTCCTTCCTAACAGACATCACTTGGTTTCAAAGAATAAACCGTGCCCTAAATTCCTGACACATAAATGAATTTTAAACTTATGTTGCTTGTAATAAAGCAGATCATTTTCCAAAGTTGTTATAAATTTAAATAAAAGTCTAAAATTGAAAAATTGGAACTAAGGACCGGCTAGTAAGGAAAATCTTGTACATTTATTAAAAATATACAGACTGACATCGATTCGCCAATATTCTTCGCTACGTTGGACAGTAGTGTGCAGTGGAATCAAGCTATTTTTTTATAACTAACTTCCTTAAATTAATAAAGATTGCTCTAAAAAGTTTGAGACTTTTAGGCTCATGTTTTAATTGCTGCAATATGTCGACAGAGGATAAAATCCTCGACAAAGTTGATGTCAGTTTGGTAGATTTAAGAAATCAAAAACATAATGTTTGATAATTGTTGAGAAATTATCGTACTTGGTATCTTTTTATTACAATAGAATTTACAAAACTCCAGTAGCAAATAGCATTATATAATATATATATATATATATATATATATATATATATATATATATATAGATATATATATATATATATATATATATATATATATATATATATATATATATATATATATATATATTACATTTTGTAAAACATAACTTTTTAATTATCTCGTATGTAATTTGTGTATTTTAAGTTTTATTTTATAAAAAAATCAAAGAATAGTGAATAGGAATTAAATAATTTAATGATGTCAAATTCTTTAATTAAACATAAAATTTATAAATATCTAAAGTTAGTCGTTTTTCTTATTTTTCATGTTGCCAAAACAATCCTTTATGAACTCTATTCTTTCTTTAGATAGATGGAAACCCCAATGACATTACTGAAGTGTATATAAAAATTCAATTGTATTCGCAACAGTCTTCGAGGCGTGGCGCTAACTAATTTGGATCATATAGTAATATACACGTATTAAGATGATTGCTTGGAACATAAAAAGCATTTATCAAACTTGACAATATTAGAACAATGCACGAAATATATTGTATTTATAATTAATATATAAGTTCATTCAGACAATATGTGTAATTAATTTTTATTTTAAATACTTCAGTTTTAGTTTTAACGTGGTCACTGTAAAATAGCAATTGTGAAGCTATCTCAATTTTTTATACAAAAGTTTCGACATAAAATGGAAAAGAGTCCATGGAGTAATTTTTGAAAAACATTATAAAAATAAAACTGATGTATGCACTAATAACAGACGCATAGAAAATTGTCACCATCCTTTAAAATTATTATTATTATTATTATTATTATTATTATTATTATTATTATTATTATTATTATCATCATCATCATCATCATCATCATCATCATCATCATCATCATCATCATCATCTTTCGTCTTACAATAGCGTAACAATAAATTCCGAGTCACCCTGTATAACTTAACCCTGGGAGTACTTTCCCAATGAAAAAAAGTTATTTTATGGGAATTCTGATGCCCTAACTGGACCTGCAAAGACCCCTTCCCCACTAAGCAAAAGGCATGCCACTTTTCTCTTATCTTAATTCTATGGTGAACAAAGTTGTTATTTCTGTCTTTCTTATTGTGCTTCTAGACCTAGGAAACAAAATCATGTATTTTTCTAAGCACACTGAAGAAAATTAATTATGACTGATGATATTCAAAACAGACACGATCCCATACACGCATACACAGATACACACACAGGCACACACACACACACACACACACACACACACACACACATATATATATATATATATATATATATATATATATATATATATATATATATATATATATATATATATATATATATATATATATATATATATATATATATATATATATATATATATATATATATATGGTGATCAAAAATGATATTCCTGTCTTTTTTATTGTGCTTCTAAACCTAGTAAACAAAATCATGTATTATTCTAGGCACACTGAAGAAAATTAATTATGACTGTTGATGTTCAAAACAGACACGAACACATACACGCACACACAAATAAACACAAATACACATATATATATATATATATATATATATATATATATATATATATATATATATATATATATATATATATATATATATATATATATATATATATATATATATATATATATATATATATATATATATATAATATATTATATATATTATATATATATATATATAATATAATATAATATAATATAATATAATATAATATAATATAATATAATATAATATAATATAATATAATATAATATAATATAATATAATATAATATAATATAATATAATATAATATCCTAGCACTTACATTCATGTTTTGAAGAATATGGAGACAAAATTTGTTTGTTTTATTTTTTTTCCCGGAGAAGATTGTCTATGAATTAATCCAGTGTTCATGATACGCAAATATAATCAGTGTTTATTTAATGAACTCCTGAAATTGAAACTGATGAGTCAACCTGGTCTATTGCTTATAGTCAAACGGGGAAGTGTAACCATCAACTCGAGGGATAAATAATATTAGTAACGGTGAGAGTCAATATCACGGTACACAAACAACTTTGACATAGACATCTACAATTATATTTTTAAATAAAGGATGGCTCTTGATGCTAGGGTGTAGATATAAACTAATTTCTAATTTTGGATATAATTGAAAAGTCAAAACAAGGTTTCAGGTGTTAGTTCTAATATAGTCAGACAAGACATATAGTCAGTTCTAATACTGCCCCAAGACATATAGTCAGTTCTAATACTGTCCCAAAGCATCTAGACACGTATCCCTAGACCTTTGTGACAGGTCTTTTTTAAAAATATATACACACATATCTCCGGCCTTTGAGGTAGGTCTATATAAAAATATATAGACCAATAACGCCAGACCATTGAGAGAGTTCTTTAAAAAAATATATAGATACATAGTCCAAGTCCTTTGGAACAGGTCTGTATAAAAATATATAGACACATAGTCCAAGTCCTTTGGAACAGGTCTGTATAAAAATATATAGACATATAGTCCAAGTCCTTTGGAACAGGTCTGTATAAAAATATATAGACACATAGTCCAAGTCCTTTGGAACAGGTCTGTATAAAAATATATAGACATATAGTCCAAGTCCTTTGGAACAGGTCTGTATAAAAATATATAGACATATAGTCCAAGTCCTTTGGAACAGGTCTGTATAAAAATATATAGACACATAGTCCAAGTCCTTTGGAACAAGTCTGTATAAAAATATATAGAAATATAATCTAAGTCCTTTGAAACAGGTCTGTATAAAAATATATAGACACACAATCCAAGTATTTATTTGACAGGTCTGTATAAAAAATATACAGACATATAGTCCAAGTCCTTTGAGACAGGTCTGTATAAAAATATATAGACATATAGTCCAAGTCCTTTGGGACAGGTCTGTATAAAATTATGCAGACACATAACTCCAGTCTTGTTTTGGATATGCCTTTTATACACGTGTAGCTATTTAATATTTTCAGATACCTGAACATAAAAGAGGAAACAAATTGCAAGAAAAAAATCAAATGGCATTTTGTCTGATCAGAGAAAGTCCATCTTACTTTTGGTTGTACAACATTTACTGTAAATAATGTAATAATGTCCTAAGGGATATTAAGAGAGTAGTCTGAATGATTAGTAATTTGGATGTATTACATTTTGATTTTGCCAAATAAATACGACTATTATTAGTAGTACACAAGCATAGTATACGCTATACAATGTCAGTTTAACAACCATTACATCTTGAGAGACATGTCTTGCAAAGGAGTTTACAATTGAAGAAACTTCCGGAAAGGCTTGTTTACTTGATTCATCCGAGATATCAGCACATCGTGGATAGTTCCATTTATCCGGAAAACTTTTAGACTTTCTGATAACTTGTCTCTAATATTAATACTGCATTTTTTTTATTTAACTACAGTTTTCTAATGATTGTTACCTTTTGCATCTTTGAATTGAATGTCTTCATTTGTACGTTATAATGTAACAAAGCAGCTTGATGTTTGTGGAAAGTCACCCAGGTGTGTTTAATGTTCGAAATTTGTTTATCTATAGTTTACCAGGATATTACATTTTATTTTTTTTATTCATTCTTTTATCGTTTTCAATTTCTACAGTAGAACTAACAGCCCGATTATTAGTCGTAAAATGTTGCGCACGATCCATTTCATTTTATGAGAAAAGGACCATAAATCGTACACTCCCAGCCGCAAACAAAATTCGCCGCGGGCGGGTAAACTAATGGTCAAATGTGTTGAAGGAAAGTATCTGTAGGATTAATTAAGAAGTCTTCCAACTGTCGTTGACATCCATTTTTCATCATAACTGTTAGAAATAAAACTGTATCTCATTTTTGTACTACACTTCTTGCTTGAGGAAAAGCCATTAATTACTCTGTAGTATAGCCAGCACTGGACATTACATTTGTCTATTTGTATGACTTGTGAGGAACATATTCATTAAAAAAAAAAAAACGTACATAAAATGAAAGGTTAAAAGAAATCTATTTGCTACGAATATAGACATAATCCAAAAAGAGAACATAAAGCGATCCTTATTAATGTAACATGCATATAAACCTATTGGAAATTTGTTTGACAAACAAAACCCCCAATAGATTAAGCATTATAGATCAACATAAAAAGGCGATGATAACAATGAATGAAAGAGAAATTAATACACATTATAAAGTTGTATGATTTAAACCTTACTTCGGATAATATTGAATAATTCTATTTTGATGTAGGAATGTCATATGTTGTTGTCTATTCGAATCCTTACTGCAAATACCGAAAATTTCAAGGTCCCAGTTGCGATGCTCCCTTGCTCAAATCAAAAATTAACTTCTATGTCGTAAATGATAGCTTACAGCGAAGGAAGAAATAACTATTTTAAAGGAAAGTCATGTTATGAAGGACGTATCTTTTAAGATTGTATGGAATACACTACTGCAGAAAATCTGCATGTTCTGTAAAAGAGATGTTACACCGAAACCCAGTTTTTATAATGTAACAAACTCATTGAGTGAGAACAACATATCATCCGGTGATTTACGGTAGTAAACCTGAACGTCCAACACCATGTCGTAAACTAGAATTCTGCCCATCATTAGTGTGACTTTATTGACCTTTCGTGCACTTAATTATGCTGTTATCGTATCCTAAGTAAAACCTCTTGAGTACAGCACCTTTAAATTGAAATATTCAATATTTATAATGAATACAGACGGTCTCAGACTTACCATTGTTGTTATGTAACAAACGCCATTTGTCCAATGGCATTCCGATGTATATTTCATTCTGTGCATAAATAGTCCCAAAGCCTCTGCATATGGTTATATCTCAGAGGCTACAGTTTTGTTTTTAATATCTTGTGGGCTTAACATTTGTACCAATGACTCTAGCAATAATTTAAATAATGCAACTTAAAATGTTCTTTTGAAGAAGGTGAAATATTGTTAAACTTTCATACCTCGTGTTTTGTTAATAAAAATCGAATAAATGTTACATTGATTTTTTTATCATTATATATGCATGTGGTGTAGAATGCTCAAGTTTGCAAAGATATAACTCCATATAAAGAAAGATCCATTAATTTTTTAAACCTTGGTCAATAACCATTTTATTTTATACTTAACACAACTTTATTATTCATTATTTTATATTATATGAATAATAAAATTGAAACACAACTTCCCCCTCCCCCCAACATTTTACTGTATAGTTTACAGGTCATTCGCTGTATGAATATTAATCCTGGTCATTGCACCATAATACACACTTTTTACTGTTATGAAAGTGTGTGATTCTGCTTCGGCAGTGCACAAAAACGTAATTTGTTAAAGACTATAGAATGTCATGTAGTGAAAGAAACATAGCAAAATATTAATTAAAAGAAAATAATTATACAATACAATGAAAATTGAAGTTAGAACTATGAACAATTGATTCTGGAATACTCCGTCCAAAGTTGGTCAATTATGTTGCTGTTATGATGGCGGGAAAATTTGAAATGTACAAAATGATGCAGGGTTACTGCCTGGCTTTTGTTTCTGCTCATAGCCAATTTCTAGTACATGACTAAACAATGCTGTTGCATATGTGTATAAAGTGCGTACTTGAAAAAAAAGTTGTTTTTTTTATTGGTGCTCTCTCTCTCTCTCTCTCTCTCTCTCTCTCTCTCTCTCTCTCTCTCTGGTACTAACAACATCGACAAGCGATAACTAACAGTACATTATCAATATTTAATATATATATATATATATATATATATATATATATATATATATATATATATATATATATATATATATATATATATATATATATATATATATATATTCTTTCGCCCGTTTATTTAAGTATTTGGATTGTTTTCGTTAATTTGGATCATATATATTTTTCTTTGGATGATCGATAAATTTGTTGTACATAAAGAGTACTTACTGAACGTCATCATTCTTTGACAGTCAGTTCTCCGGCACTGACGTCAGGTTGAAAAACCTGCAATTATAGTCAGTCGTCTGATTTATGACGTAGTCAGTGTTTAACATTTTTCTGTCCACTTTTTTATTTCAGCCATAACAAGTACTTCATTGAATGCAGGCACGTGTTTATCGTAGAAGAAAGAGGTGAATAAGTACGGTCAATACAACTGGAGACTGACCGCTAGCAAAAACGTCAAACTAATGGGACTCAATATAAAGTCTATAATAACCGAATTTATTTCCCCTCAACACGTGCATGGAATACATATAAAAAAACGAATTTCTTCATACAAGAAACTAATCTAGCTTATTTTGAAGAGACATTTAGAAAACGTCTAAAGTGATATGGTCTTAATAACTTTATGAAATCTTTCGCTGGACATTTCGACGTTTCTAATTCAAGCTTTCAGGCCAACTCTTTAAACTCCTTTAAACAAAATTTGAATTAATATAATCAAGAGATCCACTCCACTGGTGCATTTGTTGTTTTTTTTTAATACTAGAAATTATGTTGATTAAACAAATGCATATATGATTATACACTGTATATGTGTTCATTAAATTAATAAAAATGCGCTCGTGTATGAAAATTAATTAATCAATTAATCGATCAATCAATCAATCAATCCAAATAGTACAAGTCATAATTTAATCTTCATTTTTAATAGTTCTTCATTTGTCAATAAAATGTATTCTTACTATTACTTTATACGATTTACTGCTATCAGGTATCGTCTTTAATAAAATCCGTAAAAACTGAGTTCGCAGTTATTCCTTTCATTGATTATGATCATTCAGTTGTGTTAACGACTGAGTATTACTTGACACTTCAGGTCTACTGTTTCATTCCTCATGAATATTGAACAGTCTGTAATTAATTCCGTGTCATTAATGTCTTGTTAAATCAACGTTATAAAGTTTTGTTTGAAAGTAGACGAATAAATTGCCAAATGAGTTAATTTAAGGCAAAAATTATGGATAGTTTATTATTCCGATAATATACCAGTGCGTATATATCGATGATGTACGGTTTCCGGTATATCTGTACAAAAAAGATCGGGAACCACGTTGTTTGAAGGACATAATAGAGGATAGTTGCTTGCTAATTAATTCAACGCTTGTGATTTTAGTTTTATAGATGTAAATGTTTTGAAATATTTTGTTCAAATGTAAATAATCATGTACAAATGTTCAAATGTACATAATGTACAAATGTTCAAATGTACATAATCATATAATTATGATGTTCATGGTACTAAACATGTCCGCAGCATCAACTTGTAAATGTCGACATGTATAGAAACTGATTCATGGTACGCCGCCATCGAGAATTCTATAGTTTGACGTCCGTTTAATGAGGAAACTTTTTGAGTCATAATATTTTGCGATCCTGATAAACAGAAAGTTTATAAAGGTTGAAAATGTCTACATCTTCATTATCGTACGACCATTCCACAGTCATTATCAAAACATTTGCTCATGGATCCGCGGTGGGTCAGTTGATAGAGCGTGAGATTCGTAAACCGAGGATCTCCAGATAGATACCAGACCACATCAGATTGGCCCCACCTGCGTCAGCGACCTCTGTGTCTTTGGGATAGAAGTTTTATTACTTTTTCTTCGGTATGATACAGGAAACAATATGGGTCAAAATTGCTATTAATCTCCACCCAAATTGAAAATAATATTAATCCCCACCCCAATCAGTAATAGACTCATTGGAACTTTGAAAAACTAGGTATTACAAACATTGATATAATTTTAAGATGAATCCTGTGTCCAAGAAGCGTTTATGATGGTGTATCAATGATAAAAGACATTATTTTTACAAAAGATACACAAGTACATACACAATTTTTGTTATTTTTTATTTAAAGTGTGGAAAATCATGTATTTGATTTATGTCCTTTGTTAAATTGTTTGGGTGTCTTTTTATTGGAGGGAGGTCGGAGAGACACGATGATAATTCTTCAAGAACATGTAAAACAAAAGGTTTTTTGTTAGTGCCGGTAGGTAATGATTGAAATTCAAAGTCAAATCCATTTCCCAACATGCACGGAGTGCTATCAATGGGAAACGTGAACAAGTAATTGTAAATTAATCTGACGCTGACCAAGATAATCATCATTTTTGACCATGTTAGCTCCAAACTGAACGGTACCAATAGCAAGCCATCACTTGAATCAGACTCTATCCAAGTCTTCCTGCGAGCGTAGAACACGCATTTAATATGCGCATGCTTACATGTGTGTGCTTGTGTTTGTGTGTGCTCGCGCATGCTTACAGGTGTGTGTGTGTGTGTGTGTGTGTGTGTGTGAGCGTGCGCTTGCATACTGGTTTAATTAGACACATCTGTGTAATGCATGCGCATAAGTCACAAGTTCAACATTATGAAGGACTAACGACAGCGTGGGAAGACTGACATCAGAAAACAAATGACACGGCGTGAGTGAAGCCAAACGCTTAAATGAAATATAACTACGTTAAGAGTAAATGTTACTGTTATTAAAGTCCTGAAGGAAGCCAAATATACATTACTGCATATATTCACATAACACTTTACATGAAGCAACTTCGTTTATTTAACATTTTCGAATTCACGTGTACCTCTATTCTCGCTACAAATGTTCGCAGTTTTCCGCTATCAACTGCATATTCCCCAAAATAGCATCAATCAAAGGTTTGCAGTGGTTTTTCGCACAGTACTATTATATATCTACTGGTGAAACCAATGTCATTTTAATGCAGATATAAGAAATGACAAGTTCTGTAACTATTGCGTTATGGTAATATTTGGATACAATTTTACATTTGAAGAATTAAACTAGGCTCGTATATACTCCTAGATATTTAAAACTTAAGACACAACTCTGAGAAACTCTTGCCAGTTTATAGCATGCCATAAATCGGACCGATTTTGGGACACAATATGGTTACATTGAGTAACATCATAGCCTACAGCTTGCCATATATCGATCCAAATCATTTCCAGTAACATTACAGTCTTTAGCATGCCATATATCAATCACAAAATATTTTCAATGGATAACATCCCAGTCGATAGCTTGCCATATTTAAGTTCTAAAATAGGGTGTAATATCCAAGTCTATTGCTTGCCATATATCGGTCCCGAAATAGTTGCAGTGGGTAACATACCAGTCAGTAGTATATCAGTACCATAACATTTTCAGTAAGATCTCAGTAAAAACAATTGCAGTGGGAAACATGGCAGTCCTTAGCGTGCCATATATTGGTCCCATAATATTTCCAGGTCGTAACATCCCAGTCTATATGATTCCACATATCGATAACAAAACCTTCCCAGTAGCATCCCAGTCTAAATGATTCCATATATTGGTCACAAAACATTCCCAGTAGCATCCCAGTCTATATGATCCCATATATTTGTCATAAAACATTCCCAGTCTATAGCATGCCATATATCAGTCACAAAATATTCCCAGTAATATCCCAGTCTATAGCTCATCTCGTATAGGTTCCAAAACATTTCCAGTGGATAACGTCAGCATATCATATATCGGTCACAAAAAAAAACTCGGGGCGAAACATCCCAGTCTATAGTTCATCTCGTCTAGGTCCCAAAACATTTCTAGTGGGTAACATAACATCCCTGTCTTACTTTCCACTTCTTTTGGTCAATATTCAATTTACTTAACATCTGTAGATTAAAAATATTCATTTACAAACTTGTATACGAAACGTAAAAATATATTATTATTTTGGTTATCTTTACTTGATTTAGGTTGAAATGTGTTTCATTTAGGCTATTATTTTCTTTCTCCAAGTAAACAGTAGGCATCAATCCATCAGTGTCCCAGCTTAAAGACAACAGGGAGTTTAGGAATATAAAAGCATCTATTAAAAAATGCGTTCAATTCTAGATCAAGTTTAGCCGCTGTTAAGCAATCAGCTGCCATAAACATCAACATTTTACTCAATTTTATTAGAAATTAACCTGTATCGAGCAGTCACCTGCCTTAAGAAATCAGTTGTTTTACCTGTCAAAGGAGATTGCATAACACAGGTTTGAATGCATTTAAGTATATTTCAACATTTCTCTAACAAAGTTTTATAACTGATGGTTCCTATGTACATATAGCATACCGTGCTCGTCTAATGGACAGACAGATCACTGTCCGTTTTGTCTGCCTCTCAGATCGGCTAAAGGTAGCAAATTAAAATTTCTTTATTTCAGACTCCGTGGTCCATATTTACCATGGCATACATTAGACTAAATGGTCCATGTATAAAATGACACACAATAAATTATGACACACAACAGACTCGGTGGTCTGTATATACAGTGACAGACAAAAACTGAGTGGTATATATATATATATATATATATATATATATATATATATATATATATATATATATATATATATATATATATATATATATATATATATATATATATATATACAATGACACAATAAGACTACGTGGGATATATATATATATATATATATATATATATATATATATATATATATATATATATATATATATAAGGACATATTTAAGTTAAAATTTAAATGTAATTTATCAAGTGCTAAACATGGTAGAAGCACTACTCCTTCTATGAAGATTTAAAAAGCCAAAGTATTTTGTTAAAACAAATATCTATTTTTAAACACAGTTACTAAATTTGTACGATAAATATCTCACTATATCTTTATCATACGATACACTTGACACTGACTTATTTATTATAATTGTCTATGTATAATGTGTATTAAGTAAAATGGCGAAGAACAACTTGATACCTCACTCCACTGGTTATATGGAACAGATTAAATAATTCCCATGGACACAGATTACAAGATATCAATTATTTTTGTGGACTAGAAGCGTAGAAACAATTTTTTTCTTCTTTTCTTCTTTTTTATGAAAACTGTATACAAGAAAATGCTATAATATACTCCTTTTCGATGTACACCAATATATTTTTCCGTCAACGTAAACTATCTTTTAAATAATGAACACAAACACGTTATAATTAGGTGGTCGCATTCTTCATTCTAGGCTTACTATATTGAGCGAATATTTCAAAAAGTTACATTTCCATCCAAATTAAACGTCTCAGTATAACACTTTTTGCCGTTAGAATTTGAAGTTTAAGGCTTTTTCTATTGGGTGATTGCATATATCTGCTACGCGGAAACACGCTCAAGTACACACTTTAACGGGAAAAAATCTAGCAAAGTATACTCTCAGATGTAACTAATGATTGCAGTGTGAAATGCGTTAAGAAAATGAAATTAATCTTAGGTAAAATAGAGAAGTGCCAATGCCCTTTCACCTGTATGTGCCAAAGATGGAGAGAGCGTGATAATGGCTTCTTTTCAATTTATCACTCTTAAGCTGTAGGTGGCGAGAATTGTCCCGTAGACAAACATCTCACAAATCTTGTCTTAAGTAACGTCAGGTGTTACAATTCGAGGGACATACATACATACATACATACATACATACATACATACATACATACATACATACATACATACATACATACATACATACATACATACATACATACATACATACATACATACATACATACATACATACATACACACACACACACACACACACATACATACATACATACATACATACATACATACATACATACATACATACATACATACATACATACATACACACACACACACACACACACACACACACATACATACATACATACATACATACATACATACATACATACATACATACATACATACATACATACATACATACATACACACACACACATATATATATATATGTGTATATATGTGTGTGTGTGTGTCAGAATCATGGCGATGAGGAGAAATCACAACAAAATATAACTATTTAAAATGAATCTTTTGCCATATTTGTCTTTTCGCTAAAATGTATTATCTTTTTTTTAATCTAAGACTGAATTATTATCTCATTAAATTGTTTCGAATAAAATATATATTTTTTAGTCACAAAACTTCATTTTACAAGGCTACTTTTTTCTCATTTTTCGCGGAATTTGAAATATATAATATTATTATATCCAAACGAATCCACGCATGTGTTTCATTGAGATTGTTTTACTGGTTGAGGGTTTTGTTCCTTGTACTAATGACTGTCCCAAACCTGGGTGGCATTGTTAGACCCTCGGAGCGGTGAAATAGACGAGCCCCTTTCACACCTGTGCAGTATTCAGGTCATGACTTGGTATTCCTGCCTTTCGCCGCCTTGTATAAAAACTAACCCACTATCCTCTTTGATGTTTTAATATATAGGAATATTACCCTTCTGTGAAGCGTCAGCCGCTATCTAAAACGTATGAGAATCACGACTGGTGGGAGAAAATCACGACTGGACGTACACAAACATACAGATGTTGCAAAAATCATCACAGGGAGCATACATGGTTCATTAATTCAAACTCATGGTTAATTTATTCACGAATATATTTACATATTTATTGAAATCATTACTAGATGAGCATATTATTATTGTAACATAGGATAATAATAATAATAATAATAATAATAATAATAATAATAATAATAATAATAATAATAATAATAATAATTATAATAATAATAATAATAATAATAATAATAATAATAATAATAATTATTATTATTATTATTATTATTATTATTATTACCTTAACTGCTACTACTACTACTACTACTACTACTACTACTACTACTACTACTACTACTACATCGGCCCCTGCTATGACTTTCTTGGACAACAGCGGTTGCTGTTATATGTCGTATTAGAAATGCATGTTAAACGTTAGCATGGCTGTAATATAAGGCACGCCTTTAATGATTTTGTTTTGATAGAAAGCCTGTCGTCAAGAATCGATAACACAGTGATTTTATTGACATTTTCTTGAATATAATAAATTATTATAAGCGAGAATCGTAATTTTTCAAGAAGTATATGTGATAAATGTTTAATTGGTTTTTAAACTTTTTGGGGTTGGGGTAAGTCTAAATCGGTTTTTAAAAGTCGTACACCTGTATAATGCTAAATTCTGGAAGCACGTGATTTGCTTATGCGTTTATTTTGCCGTTAGAAATGTATGTCTCGTAACATTTTCAAAAAGGTTTTAATGGGTTTATTTTGTAAAGAATATTAATTTACATTAAACGAATTGTATGAACAAACACAAAATGAAGGAGAGTTTGAAGGACAATGTATTATATTTTATGACAAGATAGAACATGTAAGATAGTCTTGCGAAAATCAATTTTACATGATTAAAATAGTGCATACAGATATTTTTACGCGGTTTTATTTCGTGATATTAGATGGCCTATATTTGATGGTGATATTAGGTTGTAGAAACAAATCGTACAGAAATATTGAAGTCTAACAAGAAAATGGTATAAAAAAAGAAACGTGATTGTAAAGTAGGCTATATCCAGTAATGGTTATTTTTAATTTTTTGTTTTTATTTAAAAAAACTCATCACAGAAGAAATGAAGAGAGAAAACATTCGAGAATGCTTAAAATAGTCTCAAAAAGAAATGCGACGTAAAAGACGGCAAGACTGGTAATAAATAAAAGCCAACTAATAGACGATGAGAATAAGGACACTTCAACTTTTTTCAGATTTCATTCAAACAGCAAGTCACGCGCCTACTGAATCAACTATATATTTGTCTAGATAAAATATTTGGCATGAATATCTAGATCAGTCAGCAAACCTTCAGTCGGATGAAACTAAAAAACAAAAATTAACCAAACTCGTTTACTTTTGGGAAGAATTTCCACACCAGAAAGTCAAAGCTAATATGCCTTCGCAGTGTGCATACAAACAGGTTTTGAATTTCAAGGTTTTTTTCAGACAATAAACAGCACATACAAAAAGGCTGGTGGAAAATGGAAAAAAAAAAGTCTGCTGTAAATTAACTTTCCTCAGCAAGTAAAATTTCTCCACTTTTTTTCATCAGGTTGTACTATTCCAATGTCATTATTCGTTTAATTTATTGATAATTGTGAAAATAATTAATTCACTTGGATACCGTTGATTTTTGCACGAACAAAATCTTACATCTTTATTTCCTGTGATAGGAGTATTGGCTGTTTTGTATGACAGATGTTCAATATGATATTTAGGCTTTTGTTGAATTTGATTCGTCAGTAGGTTTGATTGGATATTTAGGTTGTCACCTTTAATTCATAAGTAGGTTTGATCGGATATTTAGGTTGTGTCACCTTTAATTCATAAATAGGTTTGACCGGATATTTAGGTTGTGTCACCTTTAATTCATAAGTAGGTTTGATCGGATATTTAGGTTGTGTCACCTTTAATTCATAAGTAGGTTTGATCGGATATTTAGGTTGTGTCACCTTTATTCATAATTAGGTTTGATCGGATATTTATGTTGTGTCACCATTAATTCATAAGTAGGTTTGATCGGATATTTAGGTTGTGTCACCTTTAATTAATAAGTAGGTTTGATCGGATATTTAGGTTATGTCACCTTTAATTAATAAGTAGGTTTGATCGGATATTTAGGTTATGTCACCTTTAATTCATAAGTAGGTTTGAAGGATAATTGTATTGTGTCACTTTTAATTAATAAGTAGATTTGATCGGATATTTAGGTTGTCACCTTTAATTCATGAGTAGGTTTGATCGGATATTTAGGTTGTGTCGCCTTAGATTAGCTAATAGGTTTGATATGACGTTACAAACATTGCGTATTTTCCTTGACAACCCAGGCATTATTTAATTTTTATGTTGTCTGTTATAATATATGATTCAAGGAACATGCCTTTTTCTAATGTCACCTTTCATTGATATTTGAACTAGACTGCCGTTAGGTTTTTCATAGGTAGCGTACTATCTCGTTTTAAAGTCGCTACGAATCAATTCATATTGATTCCATTTTATCTGTTCATTTTACTCGTCATTAAGTCTAAGCCAAACACATGCTGCAACAAATTCGCTAGATACTCTTACAGTACCAGCAACGTCTTTTTGTATCTACCATATCATAATCTTCATATACATCAAGTTCTTTCAGTTGAAAAAAAAGTGATCGCCACCTTTATCTATTATTTGATTATTTCAATAGCAAAGAAAAAGGATAAGTGAAAGTCAGCAACACTACTTGGATTTATCAAAGAAAAAATAGATTTATTTATGTTGTAGCATAATATTAAACAAAAACGTACAAAATAGAAAATGAACATTGCGACTGTAAATCGATCGCTAATTGGTAATAGGTTGACTGAAACATAATAAGAAAACTTGGACGAGGAAAGAAGTCGAAAAGACTAATGAAATCTTTGTCAGTGTTAGAGCCGCAAAAAATCCCCAATTAATTTGAAGATGTTATAATTCATACTATGACATCATTTTTTTTAGCAAAATAAACTCGGATATTTTATAACTGAACTGAAAGGTGACTATATGATAGGTATTGGAAATAGTTCAGTAGATGTTCGTAGTTTAAGCCGGAATTGCCTTTATCAGCATTATGGGCTAATTTATTAACATTTAAACTTGTAGATTTCATCAAAACAACTGATCGACAAGGGGATGTTGCTAAGCAGCATTTAAACTTGTAGATTTCATAAAAACAGTAGAACGACATGGGAATGTTTCTAAATAACAACTTCTTCAGTACAATTAAGTTATACGGAAAATTTGATCACGTTATACTTTCAGGATTTCATGAGAAATAAAGATGGCATCATAATTGATTCAACATATTTCATTGACAGCTTCAGTCTTCAAGCAGAAGGACTGCTGTAATTTGTTTTAATGCCCTGACATACAGCTAGTATACGTCCAGTGGAAACATCAACGATGTTGATCGTGATCAAATAAATGAAACGATGCTCATGACGTGGCCTGATCTATGTTTCGCTCACATTCACTTTCATCTTCAGGTTTTGCAAAGTTTATCCACGTCTTGTAAAGTGAATAAATGGGATATCGAAAATTTTTAATGCCGTATCCGATTTAATGCTGTGTCCGATTTTCTATTGTCTCGTGAGTCTTTGAAAATCATACTGCTTGTCATAAAAATAAATCTTAAGTTTTAATTGCCAATGATATATTTCTCATTTATTTTATTGTACTCATTGTAGTACTATTTTCATCCATTTATTTTTTGTAAAAGTATTCTTCCTAGTGCTCTGTGATTTCTCTACAATTATTTTTGTAGCATTCTTCACAGTCTTTTGGGTTTTTTTTACTCTTTTATTTCTAGGGCAGGCAAGACGAGGACGTTTGATTTGACCAAGAGTTGTATTTCCACTTCTTCACATATAGCTTGTCTTGGAAACTTTTTCTTGTATTCACATCATTAGATTTAAAGCTATTTTTCATCACTCATAGCAGCATCCTGTATCATCTTGTTACTAAGATGCCTTTACATTCAGATTATAGTCATTCATATTTTAACTGTCATGATCATATGTTACGAATGTGTAGTTTGGTTACTTGTGTGTTAGTTATAAATTCATATTATTTTTGTTTCGTTGCGTTCTATTGTAATGATTATTTTCATGAGATTGTATATTTTATAAAGAAATTCAGTCTTTTGTCTTCACCTGGTAGGAGCGCAAAATATTACATCATCAGTAATTTTAGCTCACCTTAGTTGAGACGTTTTGCAAACACTAAGTAAAAATGATTGGCTATTACCAAGGTCATGTTTGGCCTTTGTGTTAGTCTGAATAAACAACGTTTTATTTTTAAACTTATTTCAGTGTGGGAATCTGACTCTTAGACAGGGCTATTCTAAGTTACGTGCTAAGTGGCAGTTTTTTTATATTGCGCGGTTTGATGATTAAGTGACCAAGTGACCAACCACAAGTGTCAATATGGTGTTTTTAGTTGGGTTTAAAACTTGTGTCATATTGAAATCGAGGCAGTCGCACCTCAGAGCTCAAGGCATTTTTGATTGTTGATGCCAGCTTGTTTTAAAGTTATCTAATTTTTAGAATTTAATAATTCATTCTCTAGAAAACTACTCAAGTGTTTCTATTTTATAAAATTTCTGGGACCAAAGATATTCAGTGGAAATTTATTCTGGAATTCTAAACAGAACATTACAGATTGTGTTGCAACGAGGAATTGTTGCCAACAACAATACAACGACCTCATCTGACGTTATCATCTTGCATATTGCAACTTCATCGAGATTCGAACCTGGATTCAATTAGAACTGTTTAGTGATAGGATTTATATTTTGAAATGCTAGGATTAATTTTGGACTATATTCACAAACCGTAAGTCCTATTTCATATTTTGACTGTGTTTTCTAGGGAAATAAATTATTTTGTTAAAATTTACAAAGCTTGTTGACTTCACTCTTTTGTTACATTTGTACGAGCCTACACGTAACACCTATAAATGGAGGATGGGCAAGATGAAAACAATACTCGTAACAATGCCTGAAAAGGTTATTTCGCGAAGATCAACAAATCCTATAGCTGAACTTGGACATTGTTCACAGATATTTAAAAGAAGTACATAAATAGCAAATAGATGAAAATTAAATCAGGAAAAAATGAAGGAAAAAAATTGAAAAGAAGCACCACTCTATAAATGGACCGCTCATATCAGAAGACCAACCATACGTCTGAGTAACTTCCTGAAAACGAACTTGTTTAAACCATTTTGATTCATAAAAGAAGCGATAGATCATCTCAATTGTGTTTTGGGGTATTACAATATTTCAGATGAACTCAAAACATCTTCTTTTACTATGTCAATGACAAAAATAAGAAACGGACTGTCCTTGTTCACTATCTGAAAATAGTCAAAGCGGGGTACGACAGCAAATGGTGGTAACGAAGAAAATATTTATGCCGTATGCTTGAAACAACTGTTTCTTGGAGAAAATTTCGAGTCCTTCAACTGATCAGTCACATCGAAATTTCTATAAAAAAAAAATCTTTCTCTTCGTACATTGTTAATTCAATATTTACCAACCTTAAGGGTTTAACAGGCATGGAGTGGCTTTTTGCCCTCCATGTACATTATTAATATAAAAATATGCAATGAATATCTGTTACTTTTCTATGTTAAATAATATTTTGTCTTCCCATCATTATTAACATAATATTCTTTATTATACTTGGTATATCAGTATGGGATCTTGCTATACGACTTATATTTCCAATCTTAATCTTCAGAGGTACGTCATTACCTGTCAAACATTTAAGTTTTATACCATATATCTTTAAACTGGAAGAAAGGTAGGAATATTACTGTTTTATAAATAACTATTAGCTCATTGCGTTGATCTAAAGGTGTTTAGACCATGTTAATCAAAGGTGTCACACATAATGTGGTTGTGTAATGTGAATAATGTGCAAGCTACAAAGGCAAGATGTTTTTGAAATATGCTTCCATCCGTTTTAGCCTTGCTGTTGTCTACTACACACTAACGTTAGATGTTTAGTTTGAAGTGTGTCATAGACATTATAAAACTCTTGAAAATGTCGCATAAAATCAGAAAATGGTTCCTGACATAGAAACGTACGTAAACTTAACTTAGGTCACTTAATGTGTTAAATTGTAAGTGTGACATCACATCGTGTACGTGTTTGTAACCCTTGCCTGATACAGTTAGTCATGTTAGTCATTCATACTTGAGTACAACTTTTCTATGGATGGTGTAGTTGTTTCATCAATCTGTAAAACAAACGTGTTTTTCAGCAACAGTTTAGGGACTATACACCAAAACTGTTTCAGTAATTTTGTAAATTGGCCGCCATTAAAATTTTTAGTCATCTGTTTGTAACGGCTATCACGTTAACCTCGACTATTTACAGATCTTAAAGTCCATTTATCTGCTATTGCCTTACCATCTTTCAAGACCCTATCCAACATAAAATCCATGCTGAATGAAATGTGTTTTTTTTATCGTTATTCGGAATTATTTATACTACAACATTTAGGCAATTTTTCAAACGATGATGAACATATGACTGTCATAACCTGGCAAATCATGAATGAATCATACGGTTTGGGGAATATCTAAAATTTCAAATAGTCATGACATTCGTGATTGTCTATTAGGTGGTCGAGGCCTCTAAGTTTTGAATTATATATATATATATATATATATATATATATATATATATATATATATATATATATATATATATATATATATATATGTGTGTGTGTGTGTGTGTGTGTGTGTGTGTGACATGTACGCGTGAACATGTGTCTTTTTTCACTTACGAATACCATAAACTGTACTTTACATTTTTTTTCAGTTCGCTCTATGCTAGAGTCAAGATCCTAACCCAGCCTTTTATAAAGATGGCATTTCTGAATTAAAAAGATGTAGATAAAAATGGCATGCACTCAGCTGTTGGAAAAGTTCAGAATATGACTTGTTGTATCAATACGTTATGGTGAAGTGTACTGTTGAATATCCTTTCAAATCGCAATAAATCACCTAAGGAAATTTCAGTTTGTGATGTTAATTACTCCGTTTGGCAACTGCTCCCTTTTCAGGCGCAATATGTACGGAGTTGTCTTCACTGTAAAATACAGTTTTGTGATCCGATATTTTTTCCGTGCATTAAAAAATATTCAAACTCTTTTATATGTGTATTCTGCTTTGATGTTTGCATATATTTGAAAATAACAATCTAAAATAAATTTTATATTTTGATATCATAATATTTGTTTTAACTCTATTAAATAGAATCAATCTGACAAGATGTCTTTATCATTTTATGTCATTCTGACTGCTCCAATATATTTGTTGTTATCTATTGCATAAACATTTGTAGATATATCAGATACAAGTTATATTTTTGTATACTAACAGCATATAATTGAACAGGTGACAGCATCTAGCTCAAAAATGTTTTGATTGCCAGTGGGGAGCATTTAAAATCAACTTAGTAAATGAAAAATCTATCGTGCATATTTTTCATCTTGACACAAGCCTTGCTATTTTTAATTAATATTATATAATCAATTTCTTCGTTCATTATACATACAGATCTTGATTTGTGGAAAGAAGAGAATATACCATAATTGTTCTTCACATGAATATCGTTGTTTAAAATGTTTTCATTTTTATTTTTATTTTAGAAAATAAAGAAGCAAATCATCTATATTGCTTTGTAACGAATAAAATCTCAAATTCGGCGCAACTTAGAAGGAAAAGGACAACCATTTTCATTAAATGAACTGCTGCATCGTAATGCGTATTGAATACAGATTTTACATATGTGTATGTATATAAGACATCAGATTGACATGGGGCTGTGAGACGGAATTACACATCTCTTAAAAATGTGCATGAATATGAGAAACCAGATTCACATGGGGCTGTGAGACGGAATTAAACATCTCTTATAAATGTGCATCAACACGAGACGCAAGATTCACACGCGGCTGTGAGATGGCTGTAAACATCTATTACAAATGTATATGAAACGTGAGACGTCAGATTGACCTGGGGCTGTCAAACGAAATTAAACATTTCTTATAAATGTGTATGAACATGAGACACCAGATTTACACGGGGCTGTGAGACGGATCTAATCATCTCTAATAAATGTATATGAAAAGGTGAGGCGCCAGATTGACATGGGGCTGTGAGACGATATTAAACATCTCTTACAAGCATGTGTATGAGATGATACGCCAGATTGACGTAGGCTATGAGACGGAATTAAACACCTCATAACTGTGTATGAACATGAGACGACAGATTCACATGGGGCTGTGAGACGATATTAAACATCTCTTACAAGCATGTGTATGAGATGATACGCCAGATTGACGTAGGCTATGAGACGGAATTAAACACCTCATAACTGTGTATGAACATGAGACGACAGATTCACATGGGGCTGTGAAACGAATTTAAACTTCTCTTACAAGTGTACATGAAACATGAGACGCCAGATTGACATTGAGCTGTGAGACGAAATTAAACATCTCTTACTAAACATGTGTATGAGATGATACTCCAGATTGACATAGGGCTGTGAGACGGAATTAAACATCTCATAACTGTGTATGAACATGAGACGACAGATTCACATGGGGCTGTGAAACGAATTTAAACTTCTCTTACAAGTGTACATGAAACATGAGACGCCAGATTGACATTGAGCTGTGAGACGAAATTAAACATCTCTTACTAAACATGTGTATGAGATGAGACGAAATTAAACATCTCTTACTAAACATGTGTATGAGATGATACTCCAGATTGACATAGGGCTGTGAGACGGAATTAAACATCTCCTAAAAATGTGTATGCATATGGAACATCAGATTTAAATGTGGCTATGAGACTGAATTAAAAATCTCTTACAAAGGGGTATGAATATGACACACCAGATTGACATGAGGCTGTGATACGGAATTAAACATCTCTTACAAATGTGTATGAGATGATAAGCCAGTCTGAGACTGGGCTGTGTGATGGAATTAACGATGGATCTAATATAATACAAATTAGTTCGCTCTGATTCAATTTTCGTGGATTCATACATGTTTAATCTCGATGTGAATAATCGTGAAATATCATTACTGTACAAGAAAATGTGTCCGTGCGTGTATGAGAAATGTGTTTGAATTTTCCGTTGCATTGTACATTCTACATTAATAATAATACATGTCTAACTTAAATCTTGTACATTACTCAACGTAACATCTGCCTGTTGTCCACCTTTATTCTTAACATGGTATAAACAATGATTGTTAATAGTCTTCAAAATTGCACCGAAAAGGCATTTATTTCTCTTCAGAGAAAAAAAAAATCGTAAGATTTAATGGAATTCAAATAAACAGTTGTAATCTCGTAACAGTTATATTTTGATTATAATAAGGTCCTCCTTAATTAAATTGCTATGAAAAGATATATTATGTTATTCATTTTTATGCAAGCTGCACACATACACGGACATAAGCCAACCAAGAAACACAAGGCATTGATGCAAACAAAAAAGCTGGCCAGATATTGGTTATCACAAAGTAAGCTAAAGTCAATATTTTCTCTGCAGAATCGTGCCAGATCTTATGTTTTGACGTTTCCTTGCTTACTTCTACTTCCTCATCAACACAGAGGACATCTAAGTGTTTTGAGTAGATATACTGGTACATTTACATACTGGTAATGAAATAACAATATTGTGAATTGTCACGAATAAAAATGATTCCACTTCAAGATTAAAATATTTCTATATATTTTTTTTAAAAAACCGTAGATTTCAATGTAATTATATTTTTTTAAAAAATGTGAATAAATTTTCTCCATTCTGTGACAATGAAATAAACAGCTGCATTACTACATCGATAAAAACAATGCCCTAAATTTCAAAAGTTTGGGAGAAAAACGTTTGAAAAATTTAGCTTATACACATCAGACTTCAAATTGTGTGTTTTGTCAAAATAATGAATGTATTTGCATGAAAATGAAGATATTTTTTTTTAATAACACATTTTCATGCTCAGATTGATAATGCAGTCGAGGAGTAATGTATAACACACTTCAAAGTTGCTATATCTGACAGACTTCACAGCGTAACATTGATGCTAATAATTGCGAGCTTAATTATAAAGATGTATATTCCACGATTTGCTTTTTTCTACAATCAAAAGTAGATTTTTCAGTGACCTTGGCAAGTTTTCAGTTCATCTATTTTTTCAGTTCACGTTGCATCTATTTCGATAGTCACTTAATTACATTTTGCGCTCAATACTAATCAATTTATCCATCATTTTCAAACACGACTGTGGTACGAGTTAAAATTGCTGTTGAAAATGTTATTGTTGTATCCAATCAGACTTTTTCAGAAATATGTACCATTTTTTTTTGTCGTACAATATCGTTGTTGTTGCCCTTGTGGATATATCACAATTTTTTCAGCACATTATAGGATATATAATGATGTCAAACTGGTATAGATAGAACCCGGGAAACCCCGGAAAAGAATCACAGACCCACAGGCAGCTACTGGCAAGTTCTCTCAACACTATTGCCGAGCACGAGACTCGAACCCATGAATAGAAAAGGCAGTGATCGGTAAAGTCGAACATATTTTTAGCACATGGCTACAAGGGGCCCCGTATTTTATTATTCTCTCTCTCTCTCTCTCTCTCTCTCTCTCTCTCTCTCTCTCTCTCTCTCTCTCTCTCTCTCTCTCTCTCTCTCTGTATATATATATATATATATATATATATATATATATATATATATATATATATATATATATATATATATATATATATATATATACAGATATATATACATATATATATATATATATATATATATATATATATATATATATATATATATATATATATATATATATATATATATATATATATATATCTTATTACATGACAAAGAAGATTACATGAAGATGTACAAAAGCCAGGTCGCAGAATGCTTTTCCTCCATTGGCCACACTTTCAGTGATATAGCACTTATTGCAATTGCTAACAACCCGAACTGGAGTCCCGAAACAAGAAAGGGAAAGGAATCCCACTGGATACACCGCCTTAGAACATTCAAACCAAGTCGTTTAAACCAAAAATACTAGAAAAAGACAGCCAAGGACAAGTAGAATTATTCTTTGTAGCCGACACATTTTCTTTTCAAAACTTTTCTAAATGTTCTTAGTAACCTTCAATTACTGCTATAAAAATAAAATATCTGGGATGTAATTTGTGTTACATAAATATACACAAAGTAATAGATTGCTCATCGATTTCTAGGTGAATACAAATATTTTCTAGTATCCGCAACAAGTTGATGTAGGCTGGTTGAGACATAATACATCAAAAGATCTAATTCACGTAGAAACAGCCATGTAGAGTATTGCAAACATAACGGTTTTTGTCTTTTATTTGTATGTTTTATCTGTTTTTTGTATATGCCTTTGAAAAAGAATCATAAAGAGTCGAAAGAGTTCAGGCTAGTTAGATACTAGTTTTGCACTGTTTGTCTATATATATATATATATATATATATATATATATATATATATATATATATATATATATATATATATATATATATATATATATATATATATATATATATATATATATATTTCACGCTTTTCTGACATCCACTTCCAGCACGATTGAATACTTGCATGAATCACGTGTGGTCCCTACATTTTTTATACAAGCTCAGACACGCAAATCCTCAAACTATCTCAGAGGCAGAGAACAAATTAGACAACATGATCGGCATCTTTTTAATTTATTTGACAGATTCTAATCATTCAAAATAATTAAGTCAAACTAATCAGATGCTTATGAATAAGAATAAGAAAGATAATCAGCTTCATTCTGATCATCCGTTGAAAAAGCTAAAGAACCGGATGCGTGGGGTGTAGCCTAGAAAAGAAATATTGTTATTCTATTAAATACGCAGACACCAAATGTATGATCATTTAAAACTTGGCCATCTTTCCAAAGAAATTTAAAAACAGAGGGGAATTCCAAAATCCCATACACGTGACGAGACATGAAATTCCTTGAGACCAATACAAACTTTTACGATCTTGCTGATTAAAACAATCTTCCGCGCGTGAATCGCACGTGTGAGATGATTAACCGCGGAAACAAACATTGTCTAAGATGCTATCGGATGAAAATCGGGTTAGACAAATTACGGATGTAGTGTAATTACTTTATATCTCCGTGGTAATGGGCCAAACTAATCCTAGTGCTCGCGGGAAATTAATTTGAGTACACAATGACCACAGAGGACAAGATAAAAAAAGTGCACTGATAAGCTGTTTGGATTCCTGCGTCGTTTGTAGCGTCTCCGTTGAGTTTCGATGGCCTTAATAATCTAGTCGGTCGTGCGTCATTCCGATCACGTGAAACTGGTCTGTAGCAACATACTTATATACACAGGGTTGACTCTTAAGATGATGCAATGTTTGTGCCAATGGAGCGCGATGGTCGGTGAGAGTAGGGGCAACTGCCCTCAGGCTCCAGGAGAAGTGGGCGCCGTCGGAAGATTTCTTTTGAGAGCTGAGATTTTTTAAAAATGTATTTCATAGTATTTCTTCATCATCTTAGTATACCGGTGTCAATCCTTCACAACGGACAACGCTTATATTTAGGAAAGTGGGGGAGGTAAGAAGCTGGCAAATTAAATACATGCAATTCTCTGTAGAAAAGTAGGAGCGCCACTGAAGAAAACCGCACCAGACCGTTTCGGTAAGTGTGCCAATAAAGAACACTGCCTCTAGCACCTCGAGCCGTCGCACCTCCACTGCTTTTTTTTTCCTGCTTTGATTCAATTTCCATCCCCTCTCATTTAGCCGTAACAAAAGGTAAAAAACCACTATACTTATTTTGTAGAAATAAGTTATACTCAACATCACCTTGTAGTACCTTCCTTGTTTTTGTTTTTCAGTCTAACACAGAGATGCATGTATGAAACATTTTTGCACTAATGTTTTTTAAATTAAAATTTGTCGGAAATAACGTAATTTTCTTGGAGAAAATTTAAAGATTTTCCCAATGTTCATGCTTTATTCACCTTTACTTATAATAAAATTATCCCTACATGCGATAATAAAAATGCTAAGCATTTATTCCCATGCTCTTTTTCGTTTTTCATCTGAACCCCATGTTTCCAATAATTGTCAGGGATATATATATATCGTTTACACACACACGTACACATTAACAAGAACAATTATTTGGATAGTTTTAGTGACTTACAAGCCCAAAACCTTGATTCTCAATAGATTCATTTAAAAAAATCAATTTAGTTTAATGTGTCAGTAAAATAACAATTTGCAGTTGAATGAACAACTTTTTATATGAACCATATGACGTTGAGTTCCACGGTCGTCACCGCCACTTTTAACCAAATTAAAGGCATTTATGGCAACTTTAACATGTACAACACATAAACTTACTTATATTTATATACTGTCTATTGCTATAATGGTATGCGTGCATAGAGTTGCATAACACGTCAGCACAATACTGGGTATAGGGTATCTATCAAACGTCTAGCTTTAAAGAGGTGAAGATATATTTTTAAAAGAGAACACAATCACCACTTTAAACAAAATTGGAATGAATTGGCCAATCTTTAGTGACCTCTTGACCATTTCTGGGGCAGTAGTACCTTTAACTCTACAGTGCGCCGCTTGCATTGAAAAAAAAGGAAATTCTTATCGCTTCTATTAAATGCAAGTTTTGATTGGTTATGATATTACCAATAAATATTATCATACATGTATCTTTTTACTTTAACAAATCTTATCTCATTATTAACACAGAATACGAAATATGCACGTTTATTCAAACGGAGACCGGGTTATACAAATACGTCACGAAAAGAGCTAAATGTAATTGCAATATGTATATATCCATATGTATATAATTTAGAAAGAAAAAAATTCCCACATAAACCTGAGACTTATCAATACATGTATGTAATAAACCCCTGCCTAAATGCAAATCTGAAATGTATCAAACAGAAGAATAAATATTCACTTTTAAAATTGAATATTGATAAGCGCAAAGTAAATAACCTATTTGTCGCAAAAAAGCAAATATATGAGTTGGTAGGGGACGCGATTCTTGATATAAGATATATCATAGACTAATAATAACAAAATATTATTCTAACGAATTACTTTTATAATCTCATTTTCAAAGATGATTTGAAAGCTTGCACGTTCATACTAGACTGACGATAACGTGATGGAAGATCGAACAATTACGATATCAGACTATGCTGACGATACCATCTTGGAATTATATACTCTCATACTAGGCATGCGACGTTAACATGATTTGAAAGTGTAAGTTTATAATGTAACAGAACTTGCAAAACGAACCCATTAATCACTACAGGAAAGAAAACTTGGTCACATTGACCTGGTTTTAAGATGTTGCAGTGTTTTGTTTTGCTTTTTCTACAAGGATGCTTGAGCGAAATGCAGTATTTTTGTCTCACTTTTCAATGATCACGTGTTTTGAATACCAGCTAACAAAACAGAAACAAAGCCTATTTTTGTATATTTCACGTTTAACTTCTCTTTCTTAATGTTCGAGCACTGATTTTCTGTACGTACGAAAATGATAGCATTTGAGCAAATACAAGAAAAGACTGTCATAATGTTCTAGTGATGAGAAATAAGTCCGCCTTCCGAATAGCGTCACACAACAGTGAAATATTATTTACATATTGTTCAGCCACAAATGACTCACGAGACATGACGCAACTATATTATTAATTACTTGTGGTTAATAAACTATTTTTTGCCATTTATTACTATGTATAATTTTCATCATGGGAGGTGAGACTATATTTTATCTGTTCTGTTGGAATCTCACAAATCTTGGCTGAATATATTTCATTGGGACACAATTTTCACCAGATCTCATTTGCTTTATTTATTTAAATTATTTACAAATGTTTCAAGACTATACATAAGCGATCCGGGCTTTTAATCAATAGTCTTTGTTTAAATTAGAAAAAATGCTAGGTTTTTTTTGCTATGTAAGCTTAACTGATATCATATTTCCCTCCATAGTTTACGCAAAAAATTATAATTTACCGATATCCTTTTCAAATCAGCTGAAACATGAAAAAATAAATTGGTCACATCCTAAATCTATGACCGAAATAAGAAGTCAAATAGGAAATCTAAAGTGTGTCTTGAAAATCGAGATTGACTGCTAATTAAAAATACCTGCCATTAAGTATATCCTGTAAAAAAAACTTTGATGTATCTGGAACCACTTAATTCAGCAATTTAATATCCAAGCAAAGTTTTCGAATAGCTCAACCTGACATTACAAGTTGCTGCTTCCTGTTTCTGAGAAGTTAATGAAAAACAATATTTGTAATTTTGCATATTCAATTTCTAAATTGTTGATGTGGATTTCAGCGTTAAGAATCGCTCTCAATCGTTTGCCAATGATACCAAATTATATAGTGGCCAACAAAAGATAATTTTCATGAATGAGGCAGTTAATAAAAATTTGACGTCATACCGAGTTTAAATTATTACTTGCAAAATTATCTTGACAGCGGTCAAGTATATAAAAAATCTAAATGCTATGGTACTATGGCAAATTATATTTTCGATGGTATGAAAGCCCTTGGTTTCTGGTCCGAACTATGATTAATGACGACCTGCATCCTTTTTGACCGTTGTATGCGTGTACCATTGTTTACATCGGTGTTGATACAATACTCAAACATCCCGCCTGAGCTTCAGTCGATGAAAATAGATTGTGCTCGCTAGATTCAACATGGTTTGGAAAATTTCGTCTGGTCTCCAATTTGAATGATGCAGACGACGTACTCTCTGTTGTAGTTGGTCGCCATTGTTGAACTGTTTGGAATCCACTTAGCGCTCGCTGCCTCCTGTCGTGTGGGCCGCTTTGATCTGACAGACGTGACGACATAATCAAAGGCGAACGCGGGGGAGTATGGGTAATACCAAGATATTACAATGATTTTAAAAGCTCCTTTTTAAACATTTATATATTCTTCCATTTATCCCATTTTAAGGACCCAGGTGCGTTGTGCCTCACTAGCCTTAAGAGATTTACGGTCATCTTAAAGATGCCTGTGGTGGAACAGAAAGAAGCCTATTTTTCGATCTATCTTTACAAAATTATACTATTAAAGTAATAGGAATAAATTTTGTTTGTTGACACTAGAAATTCACCGCGGTCCTGCAGTGTCAACTGACTTTGAGGTATGTTTTTGCTGATTATGACGAAACATCTAAGGCTTAACGTCTTGTGGGAAAAGTGACAAATATGCATGAGCATGAAAGATGGCCCAATCAATCAGGATAAAGATGACAGAAACTTTTCCTCAGGGTAGAGTGATACCCTTCCTTAAAGGGCATTTGGTGGATAAAACCCGCTTTTTAGAACCAGTACGCTTAAAATACCCAGCGGGATGTAAAACAAATTCTCATGGCCAAAGAAACTGACAGTCCTTTACTTTGTAGCGTTTTACAGTGAAAAAAATAGTAAGGAAGTAAAGATTAGGCTCTGCTTTTAATCCAGTGACGTTTGTGGGAAGAATGGTGGAAAATGACGTTATTACCGAAACTTCTATCATGTATTGCTCCACAGCTTGGGTTTAATACGTCACGGGACCAATACTTGACTGTTTTCCTGGCATATACTTTACCAACTGTAAAGTTTTATCTCTACTAATATATACATATATTCAGGAATATAATTTATAATTTTGACACTTACCATATGGTGTTCAAATGATAATTAAAAAATTAAATGGAAGAATTGAGATGTTACAATAAAAACTGTAACGAACTTCAATTTAGGCATTTAACTGTTTTCATATATTTAGTGTTATTGCTTCATTGGAAATCGTCTCAATCAGTTATAAAGACAATTTCTAGTTTCTGATTAAACAACCCAACGATATCACGAGGTGGAAACGGTTTTAGATAAACTATTTATTTGGAAATATTTTATTTTCTTACATGTTTAGAAAGTATTATGGAAGTGAGATAATCTTTTCCAAATGACCATTACTCAATTATTTTGGTGGTGTTGGTGGAACAAAGCCTTGGATCCATGCTCCCCCTCTTGTCTCTTACTACCAATTTATGACTCTTGTGTACGTCTTTTTGGCTATTTCCACAAACAACTGACCAATCAGAGGTCAGACTTTCTGCTAGTCGAAGTTAGAGTTTTTTTTTTAAACAACAGTTCCTGATGAAAGATCTTGCATAGACGTTTAATCAGTAGAGCAACATGAGCTTTTTCAGTCAAAATTCCGATGTATCATTAAGATGGATCGGTAAAAAAAAACAACAACAAATAGTACAAACTTCCTGTAGTATGCAACAAGGTAGTATGCATCATTGTTTACCATATGTTAAACATATATGGATATATAATATGCCAGTTAAACATACCTGGATATATAATATGCCAGTTAAACATATCTGGATACATAATATGCCAGTTAAACATATCTGGATATATAATATGCCAGTTAAACATATCTGGATATATAATATGCCAGTTAAACATATATGGATACATAATATGCCAGTTAAACATATATGGATACATAATATGCCAGTTAAACATATATGGATACATAATATGCCAGTTAAACATATATGGATACATAATATGCCACTTAAACATATATGGATACATAATATGCCACTTAAACATATATGAATACATAATATGCCAGTTAAACATATATGGATACATAATATGCCAGTTAAACATATCTGGATACATAATATGCCATTTAAACATATATGGATACATAATATGCCAGTTAAACATATATGGATACATAATATGCCAATTAAACATATATGGATACATAGTATGCCAGTTAAACATATATGGATACATAATATGCCAGTTAAACATATCTGGATACATAATATGCCATTTAAACATATATGGATACATAATATGCCAGTTAAACATATATGGATACATAATATGCCAATTGAACATATCTGGATACATAATATGCCAGTTAAACATATATGGATACATAATATGCCAATTAAACATATCTGGATACATAATATGCCAGTTAAACATATCTGGATACATAATATGCCAGTTAAACATATCTGGATACATAATATGCCAGTTAAACATATATGGATACATAATATGCCAGTTAAACATATCTGGATACATAATATGCCATTTAGACATATATGGATACATAATATGCCAGTTAAACATATATGGATACATAATATGCCAATTAAACATATATGGATACATAGTATGCCAGTTAAACATATATGGATACATAATATGCCAGTTAAACATATATGGATACATAATATGTCAGTTAAACATATATGGATACATAATATGCCAATTAAACATATACGGATACATAAAATGCCAGTTAAACATATCTGGATACATAATATGCCAGTTAAACATATCTGGATACATAATACGCCAGTTAAACATATCTGGATACATAATATGCCATTTAAACATATATGGATACATAATATGCCAATTAAACATATATGGATACATAGTATGCCAGTTAAACATATATGGATACATAATATGCCATTTAAACATATATGGATACATAGTATGCCAGTTAAACATATATGGATACAAAAAATGCCAATTAAACATATATGGATACATAGTATGCCAGTTAAACATATATGGATACATAATATGCCAGTTAAACATATATGGATACATAATATGTCAGTTAAACATATATGGATACATAGTATGCCAGTTAAACATATACGGATACATAAAATGCCAGTTAAACATATCTGGATACATAATATGCCAGTTAAACATATATGGATACAAAAAATTCCAATTAAACATATATGGATACATAGTATGCCAGTTAAACATATATGGATACATAATATGCCAGTTAAACATATATGGATACATAATATGTCAGTTAAACATATATGGATACATAGTATGCCAGTTAAACATATACGGATACATAATATGCCAGTTAAACATATATGGATACATAATATGCCAATTGAACATATCTGGATACATAATATGCCAGTTAAACATATATGGATACATAATATGCCAATTAAACATATCTGGATACATAATATGCCAGTTAAACATATCTGGATGCATAATATGCCAGTTAAACATATCTGGATACATAATATGCCAGTTAAACATATATGGATACATAATATGCCAGTTAAACATATCTGGATACATAATATGCCATTTAAACATATATGGATACATAATATGCCAGTTAAACATATATGGATACATAATATGCCAATTAAACATATATGGATACATAGTATGCCAGTTAAACATATATGGATACATAATATGCCAGTTAAACATATATGGATACATAATATGTCAGTTAAACATATATGGATACATAATATGCCAATTAAACATATACGGATACATAAAATGCCAGTTAAACATATCTGGATACATAATATGCCAGTTAAACATATCTGGATACATAATACGCCAGTTAAACATATCTGGATACATAATATGCCATTTAAACATATATGGATACATAATATGCCAGTTAAACATATATGGATACATAATATGCCAATTAAACATATATGGATACATAGTATGCCAGTTAAACATATATGGATACATAATATGCCATTTAAACATATATGGATACATAGTATGCCAGTTAAACATATATGGATACAAAAAATGCCAATTAAACATATATGGATACATAGTATGCCAGTTAAACATATATGGATACATAATATGCCAGTTAAACATATATGGATACATAATATGTCAGTTAAACATATATGGATACATAGTATGCCAGTTAAACATATACGGATACATAAAATGCCAGTTAAACATATCTGGATACATAATATGCCAGTTAAACATATCTGGATACATAATACGCCAGTTAAACATATCTGGATACATAATATGCCATTTAAACATTTATGGATACATAATATGCCAGTTAAACATATATGGATACATAATATGCCAATTAAACATATATGGATACATAGTATGCCAGTTAAACATACATGGATACATAATATGCCAGTTAAACATATATGGATACATAATATGCCAGTTAAACATATATGGATACATAATATGCCAATTAAACATATATGGATACATAGTATGCCAGTTAAACATATATGGATACATAATATGCCAGTTAAACATATATGGATACATAATATGCCAGTTAAACATATATGGATACATAGTATGCCAGTTAAACATATACGGATACATAATATGCCAGTTAAACATATCTGGATACATAATACGCCAGTTAAACATATATGGATACATAATATGCCAGTTAAACATATATGGATACATAATATGCCAATTAAACATATATGGATACATAGTATGCCAGTTAAACATATATGGATACATAATATGCCAGTTAAACATATATGGATACATAGTATGCCAGTTAAACATATCTGGATACATAGTATGCCAGTTAAACATATCTGGATACATAATATGCCAGTTAAACATATATGGATACATAATATGCCAGTTAAACATATATGGATACATAATATGCCAGTTAAACATATATGGATACATAATATGCCAATTAAACATATGTGGATACATAGTATGCCAGTTAAACATATATGGATACATAATATGCCAGGTAAACATATATGGATACATAATATGCCAGTTAAACATATATGGATACATAGTATGCCAGTTAAACATATACGGATACATAAAATGCCAGTTAAACATATCTGGATACATAATATGCCAGTTAAACATATCTGGATACATAATACGCCAGTTAAACATATATGGATACATAATATGCCAGTTCAACATATATGGATACATAGTATGCCAGTTAAACATATATGGATACATAATATGCCAGTTTAACATATATGGATACATAATATGCCATTTAAACATATATGGATACATACTATGCCAGTTAAATATACTGGATACCACTTAACTATATATGGATACAGTTAAACATATATGTATACATAATACTCCAATCAAACGTATATGGATAAATAATATGCCAGTAAAACATATATAGGTAAATAACATGCCAGTTAATCCCATTAAAGCCAAGAAATATATCGTTAACTTAGTGTAGCTTTATTTTACAAAATGAATACATTCGATTTTACTCAGAGACTTAGTAGTATTTCGTCGCGTGCTAAGCCCAATAACATTAATAACAATC